>JAEIFO010001112.1:0-133551 GCA_018903695.1 Zaprionus gabonicus
CTATGAACATGCCAGTGACAGGCAAGGCACAAGGCTAGACACAGGCTAGACACTGGCTAGGCACAGGCTAGACACTGGCTAGGCACAGGCTAGGCACTGGCTAGGCACTGGCTGGGTACAGGCTAGGCACAGGCTAGGCAGAGGCTAGGCACATGCTAGACACAGGCTAGACACAGGCTAGACACTAGGCTAGACACAGGCTAGACACAGGCTAGACACAGGCTAGACACAGGCTAGACACAGGCTATACACTGGCTAGGCACAGGCCCTAGACTCTTGCTATGCGCAGGCTAGACAAAGGCTAGACACAGGCTAGACACAGGCTAGACACAGGCTAGACACTGGCTAGGCACACGCTATGCACATGCCAGTCTCAGGCAAGGCACAGGCTAGACACAGGCTAGACACAGGCTAGACACAGGCTGAGACACAGGCTAGACACAGGCTAGACACAGGCTAGACACAGGCTAGACACAGGCTAGACACAGGCTAGACACAGGCTAGACACAGGCTAGACACAGGCTAGACACAGGCTAGACACAGGCTAGACACAGGCCAGACACAGGCCAGACACAGGCTAGACACAGGCTAGACACAGGCTAGACACAGGCTAGATACAGGGTAGACACAGGCTAGACACAGGCTAGACACAGGCTAGACACAGGCTAGACACAGGCTAGACACAGGCTAGACACAGGCTAGACACATGCTAGACACATGCTAGACACAGGCTAGACACAGGCTAGACACAGGCTAGACACAGGCTAAACACAGGCTAGGCACAGGCTAGGCACAGGCTAGGTACAAGCTAGGCACAGGTTAGGCACAGGCTAGACACAGGCTAGACACAGTCAAGACACAGTCAAGACACAGATTAGAAAAAGGTTAGACAGAGGCTATACACTGGCTAGGCACAAGGTAGACTCTGGCTATGCCTAGGCTATGCATATGCCAGTCTCAGGCAAGGCACAGGCTAGACACAGGCTAGACACAGGCTAGGCACAGGCTATGAACATGCCAGTGACAGGCAAGGCACAGGCTAGACACAGGCTAGACACTGGCTAGGCACAGGCTAGACACTGGCTAGGTACAGGCTAGGCACTGGCTAGGCACTGGCTGGGTACAGGCTAGGCACAGGCTAGGCAGAGGCTAAGCACATGCAAACCACAGGCTAGACACAGGCTAGACACAGGCTAGACACAGGCTAGAAACAGGCTAGACACATGCTAGACAGAGGCTATACACTGGCTAGGCACAGGCTAGACACAGGCTACACACAGGCTAGACACAGGCTAGACACATGCTAGACAGAGGCTATACACTGGCTAGGCACAGGCTAGACACAGGCTAGACACAGGCTAGACACAGGCTAGACACAGGCTAGACACAGGCTAGACACAGGCTAGACACAGGCCAGACACAGGCTAGACACAGGCTAGACACAGGCTAGACA
The DNA here is from genome assembly GCA_018903695.1 of Zaprionus gabonicus. Lineage (NCBI taxonomy): Eukaryota > Metazoa > Arthropoda > Insecta > Diptera > Drosophilidae > Zaprionus > Zaprionus gabonicus. The sequence continues at coordinate 1,454 of JAEIFO010001112.1, forward strand.
CAGGCTAGATACAGGCTAGACACATGCCTAGCACAGGCTAGACACAGGCTAGACACAGGCTAGACACAGGCTAGACACACGCTATACACAGCCTGACACAGGCTAGGCACAGGCTAGGCACAGGCTAGGCACAGGCTAGGCACAGGCTAGGCACAGGCTAGTCACAGGCTAGACACAGGCTAAACACTGGCTGGGCACAGGCTAGACAATGGCTAGGCAAAGGCTAGACACAGGCTAGACACAGGCAAGACACAGGCTAGACACAGGCTAGACACAGGCTAGACACAGGCTAGACACAGGCTAGCACAGGCTAGACCCATGCCAGTCTCAGGCAAGGCACAAGCTAGACACAGGCTAGACACTGGCTAGGCACAGGCTAGGCACAGGCTAGGCACAGGCTAGGCACAGGCTAGGCACAGGCTAGGCACAGGCTAGGCACAGGCTAGGCACAGGCTAGGCACAGGCTAGGCACAGGCTAGGCACAGGCTAGGCACAGGCTAGGCACAGGCTAGGCACAGGCTAGGCACAGGCTAGTCACAGGCTAGACACAGGCTAAACACTGGCTGGGCACAGGCTAGACAATGGCTAGACACAGGCTAGACACAGGCTAGACACAGGCTAGACACAGGCTAGACACAGGCTAGACACAGGCTAGACGGAGGCTATGCACATGCCAGTCTCAGGCAAGGCACAGGCTAGACACAGGCTAGACACTGGCTAGGCACAGGCTATGTACATGCCAGTGACAGGCAAGGCACAGGCTAGACACTGGCTAGGCACAGGCTAGACACTAGCTTGGCACAGACTAGACACAGACTAGACACAGGCTAGACACAGGCTAGACACAGGCTAGACACAGGCTAGACACAGGCTAGACACAGGCTAGACACAGGCTAGACACAGGCTAGACACAGGCTAGACACAGGCTAGACACAGGCTAGACACAGGCTAGACACAGGCTAGACACAGGCTAGACACAGGCTAGACACTGGCTTGGCACAGGCTAGACACAGGCTATACACTGGCTAGGCACAGGCTAGACTCTTGCTATGCGCAGGCTAGACAATGGCTAGACACTGGCTAGGCACAGGCTAGGCACTGGCTAGACACTGGCTAGGCACACGCTATGCACATGCCAGTCTCAGGCAAGGCACAGGCTAGACACAGGCTAGACACAGGCTAGACACAGGCTAGACACAGGCTAGACACAGGCTAGACACAGGCTAGACACAGGCTAGACACAGTCTAGACACAGGCTAGACACAGGCTAGACACAGGCTAGACACAGGCTAGACACAGGCTAGACACAGGCTAGACACAGGCTAGACACAGGCTAGACACAGGCTAGACACAGGCTAGACACAGGGTAGTTACAGGGTAGACACAGGCTAGACACAAGCTAGACACAGGCTAGACACAGGCTAGACACAGGCTAAACACAGGCTAGACACAGGCTAGACACATGCTAGACACATGCTAGACACAGGCTAGACACAGGCTAGACACAGGCTAGACACAGGCTAAACACAGGCTAGGCACAGGCTAGGCACAGGCTAGGTACAAGCTAGGCACAGGTTAGGCACAGGCTAGACACAGGCTAGACACAGTCAATACACAGTCAAGACACAGATTAGAAAGAGGTTAGACAGAGGCTATACACTGGCTAGGCACAAGGTAGACTCTGGCTATGCCTAGGCTATGCATATGCCAGTCTCAGGCAAGGCACAGGCTAGACACAGGCTAGACACTGGCTAGGCACAGCCTATGAACATGCCAGTGACAGGCAAGACACAGGCTAGACACAGGCTAGACACTGGCTAGGCACAGGCTAGACACTGGCTAGGTACAGGCTAGGCACTGGCTAGGCACTGGCTGGGTACAGGCTAGGCACAGGCTAGGCAGAGGCTAGGCACATGCTAGACACAGGCTAGACACAGGCTAGACACAGGCTAGACACAGGCTAGACACAGGCTAGACACAGGCAAGACACAGGCTAGACACAGGCTATACACTGGCTAGGCACAGGCTAGACTCTTGCTATGCGCAGGCTAGACAATGGCTAGACACTGGCTAGGCACAGGCTAGGCACTGGCTAGACACTGGCTAGGCACACGCTATGCACATGCCAGTCTCAGGCAAGGCACAGGCTAGACACAGGCTAGACACAGGCTAGACACAGGCTAGACACAGGCTAGACACAGGCTAGACACAGGCTAGACACAGGCAAGACACAGTCTAGACACAGGCTAGACACAGGCTAGACACAGGCTAGACACAGGCTAGACACAGGCTAGACACAGGGTAGTTACAGGGTAGACACAGGCTAGACACAGGCTAGACACAGGCTAGACACAGGCTAGACACAGGCTAAACACAGGCTAGACACAGGCTAGACACATGCTAGACACATGCTAGACACAGGCTAGACACAGGCTAGACACAGGCTAGACACAGGCTAAACACAGGCTAGGCACAGGCTAGACACAGGCTATCCACAGGCTATCCAAAGGCTATCCACAGACTAGACACAGGCTAAACGCAGGCTAGGCACAGGCTAGGCACAGGCTAGACACAGGCTAGACACAGGCTAGACACAGGCTAGATACAGGCTAGGCACAGGCTAGACACAGGCTAGACACAGGCTAGACACAGGCTAGACACAGGCTAGACACAGGCTAGACACAGGCTAGACACAGGCTAGACACAGGCTAGACACAGGCTAGACACAGGCTAGACACAGGCTAGACACAGGCTAGACACAGGCTAGACACAGGCAAGACACAGGCTAGACACAGGCTAGACACAGGCTAGACACAGGCTAGACACAGGCTAGACACAGGCTAGACACAGGCTAGACACAGGCTAGACACAGGCTAGACACAGGCTAGACACAGGCTAGACACAGGCTAGACACAGGCTAGACACAGGCTAGACACAGGCTAGAAACAAGCTAGACACAGGCTAGACACAGGCTAGACACAGGCTAGACACAGGCTAGACACAGGCTAGACACAGGCTAGACACAGGCTAGACACAGGCTAGACACAGGCTAGACACAGGCTAGACACAGCCTGACACAGGCTAGGCACAGGCTAGGCACTGGCTAGACACTGGCTAGGCACACGCAATGCACATGCCAGTCTCAGGCAAGGCACAGGCTAGACACAGGCTAGACACAGGCTAGACACAGGCTAGACACAGGCTAGACACAGGCTAGACACAGGCTAGACACAGGCTAGACACAGGCTAGACACAGGCTAGACACAGGCTAGACACAGGCTAGACACAGGCTAGACACAGGCTAGACACATGCTAGACAGAGGCTATACACTGGCTAGGCACAGGCTAGAAACAGGCTATACACAGGCTAGACACAGGCTAGACACAGGCTAGACACAGGCTAGACACAGGCTAGACACAGGCTAGACACAGGCTAGACACAGGCTAGACACAGGCTAGACACAGGCCAGACACAGGCTGGACACAGGCTAGATACAGGCTAGACACATGCTAGCACAGGCTAGACACAGGCTAGACACAGGCTATACACAGCCTGACACAGGCTAGGCACAGGCTAGACACAGGCTAGACACAGGCTAGACACAGGCTTGACAAAGGCCAGACACAGGCTTGACACAGGCTAGACACAGGCTAGACACAGGCTAGATACAGGCTAGACACATGCTAGGCACAGGCTAGTCACAGGCTAGACACAGGCTAAACACTGGCTGGGCACAGGCTAGACAATGGCTAGACAAAGGCTAGACACAGGCTAGACACAGGCTAGACACAGGCTAGACACAGGCTAGACACAGGCTAGACACAGGCTAGACACAGGCTAGACACAGGCTAGACACAGGCTAAACACAGGCTAGACACAGGCTAGACCCATGCCAGTCTCAGGCAAGGCACAAGCTAGACACAGGCTAGACACTGGCGTGGCACAGGCTAGGCACAGGATAGGCACAGGCTAGGCACAGGCTAGGCACAGGCTAGTCACAGGCTAGACACAGGCTATGCACATGCCAGTCTCAGGCAAGGCACAGGCTAGACACAGGCTAGACACTGGCTAGGCACAGGCTATGCACATGCCAGTGACAGGCAAGGCACAGGCTAGACACAGGATAGACACTGGCTAGGCACAGGCTAGACACTAGCTTGGCACAGACTAGACACAGGCTAGACACAGGCTAGACACAGGCTAGACACAGGCTAGACACAGGCTAGACACTGGCTAGGCACAGGCTAGGCAGACGCTATGCACATGCCAGTCTCAGGCAAGGCACTGGCTAGACACAGGCTAGACACAGGCTAGACACAGGCTAGACACAGGCTAGACACAGGCTAGACACAGGCTAGACACAGGCTAGACACAGTCTAGACACAGGCTAGACACAGGCTAGACACAGGCTAGACACAGGCTAGACACAGGCTAGACACAGGCTAGACACAGGGGTAGTTACAGGGTAGACACAGGCTAGACACAGGCTAGACACAGGCTAGACACAGGCTAGACACAGGCTAGACACAGGCTAGATAAAGGCTAGACACAGGCTAAACACAGGCTTGGCACAGGCTAGACACTGGCTTGGCACAGACTAGACGCAGGCTAGACACAGGCTAAACACAGGCTAGACACAGGCTAGACACAGGCTAGACACAGGCTAGACACAGGCTAGACACATGCTAGACACAGGCTAGACACAGGCTAGATACAGGCTAGACACAGGCTAGACACAGGCTAGACACAGGCTAGACACAGGCTAGACACAGGCTAGACACATGCCAGTCTCAGGCAAGGCACAAGCTAGACACAGGCTAGACACTGGCTAGGCACAGGCTAGACACAGGCTATGCACATGCCAGTCTCAGGCAAGGCACAGGCTAGACACAGGCTAGACACTGGCTAGGCACAGGCTATGCACATGCCAGTGACAGGCAAGGCACAAGATAGACACAGGCTAGACACTGGCTAGGCACAGGCTAGGCACAGGCTAGACACAGGCTATACACATGCCAGTCTCAGGCAAGGCACAGGCTAGACACAGGCTAGACACTGGCTAGGCACAGGCTATGCACATGCCAGTGACAGGCAAGGCACAGGCTAGACACAGGCTAGACACTGGCTAGGCACAGGCTAGACACTGGCTTGGCACAGACTAGACACAGGCTAGACACAGGCTAGACACAGGCTAGACACAGGCTAGACACAGGCTAGACACAGGCTAGACACAGGCTAGACACAGCCTGACACAGGCTAGGCACAGGCTAGGCACAGGCTAGGCACAGGCTAGGCACAGGCTAGTCACAGGCTAGACACAGGCTAAACACAGGCTATGCACATGCCAGTCTCAGGCAAGGCACAGGCTAGACACAGGCTAGACACTGGCTAGGCACAGGCTATGCACATGCCAGTGACAGGCAAGGCACAGGCTAGACACAGGTTAGACACTGGCTAGGCACAGGCTAGACACTAGCTTGGCACAGACTAGACACAGGCTAGACACAGGCTAGACACAGGCTAGACACTGGCTAGGCACAGGCTAGGCAGACGCTATGCACATGCCAGTCTCAGGCAAGGCACTGGCTAGACACAGGCTAGACACAGGCTAGACACAAGCTAGACACAGGCTAGACACAGGCTAGACACAAGCTAGACACAGGCTAGACACAGGCTAGACACAGGCTAGAAACAGGCTAGACACAGGCTAGACACAGACTAGACACAGGCTAGACACAGGCTAGACACAGGCTAGACACAGGGTAGTTACAGGGTAGACACAGGCTAGACACAGGCTAGACACAGGCTAGACACAGGCTAGACACAGGCTAGACACAGGCTAGACACAGGCTAGACACAGGCTAAACACAGGCTTGGCACAGGCTAGACACTGGCTTGGCACAGACTAGACGCAGGCTAGACACAGGCTAGACACAGGCTAGACACAGGCTAGACACAGGCTAGACACAGGCTAGACACATGCTAGACACAGGCTAGACCCAGGCTAGATACAGGCTAGACACAGGCTAGACACAGGCTAGACACAGGCTAGACACAGGCTAGACACAGGCTAGACACAGGCTAGACACAGGCTAGACACAGGCTAGACACAGGCTAGACACAGGCTAGACACAGGCTAGACACAGGCTAGACACAGGCTAGACACAGGCTATACACTGGCTAGGCACAGGCTAGACTCTTGCTATGCACAGGCTAGACAAAGGCTAGACACTGGCTAGGCACAGGCTAGGCACTGGCTAGGCACACGCAATGCACATGCCAGTCTCAGGCAAGGCACAGGCTAGACACAGGCTAGACACAGGCTAGACACAGGCTAGACACAGGCTAGACACAGGCTAGACACAGGCTAGACACAGGCTAGACACATGCTAGACAGAGGCTATACACTGGCTAGGCACAGGCTAGAAACAGGCTATACACAGGCTAGACACAGGCTAGACACAGGCTAGACACAGGCTAGACACAGGCTAGACACAGGCTAGACACAGGCTAGACACAAGCTAGACACAGGCTAGACACAGGCCAGACACAGGCCAGACACAGGCTAGATACAGGCTAGACACATGCTAGCACAGGCTAGACACAGGCTATACACAGCCTGACACAGGCTAGGCACAGGCTAGACACAGGCTAGACACAGGCTAGACACAGGCTAGACACAGGCCAGACACAGGCTTGACACAGGCTAGACACAGGCTAGACACAGGCTAGATACAGGCTAGACACATGCTAGGCACAGGCTAGTCACAGGCTAGACACAGGCTAAACACTGGCTGGGCACAGGCTAGACAATGGCTAGACAAAGGCTAGACAAAGGCTAGACACAGGCTAGACACAGGCTAGACACAGGCTAGACACAGGCTAGACACAGGCTAGACACAGGCTAGACACAGGCTAGACACAGGCTAGCACAGGCTAGACACAGGCTAGCACAGGCTAGACACAGGCTAGACACAGGCTAGACCCATGCCAGTCTCAGGCAAGGCACAAGCTAGACACAGGCTAGACACTGGCGTGGCACAGGCTAGGCACAGGATAGGCACAGGCTAGGCACAGGCTAGGCACAGGCTAGGCACAGGCTAGTCACAGGCTAGACACAGGCTATGCACATGCAAGTCTCAGGCAAGGCACAGGCTAGACACAGGCTAGACACAGCCTGACACAGGCTAGGCACAGGCTAGGCACAGGCTAGGCACAGGCTAGGCACAGGCTAGGCACAGGCTAGTCACAGGCTAGACACAGGCTAAACACAGGCTATGCACATGCCAGTCTCAGGCAAGGCACAGGCTAGACACAGGCTAGACACTGGCTAGGCACAGGCTATGCACATGCCAGTGACAGGCAAGGCACAGGCTAGACACAGGTTAGACACTGGCTAGGCACAGGCTAGACACTAGCTTGGCACAGACTCAGACACAGGCTAGACACAGGCTAGACACAGGCTAGACACTGGCTAGGCACAGGCTAGGCAGACGCTATGCACATGCCAGTCTCAGGCAAGGCACTGGCTAGACACAGGCTAGACACAGGCTAGACACAAGCTAGACACAGGCTAGACACAGGCTAGACACAAGCTAGACACAGGCTAGACACAGGCTAGACACAGGCTAGAAACAGGCTAGACACAGGCTAGACACAGGCTAGACACAGGCTAGACACAGGCTAGACACAGGCTAGACACAGGCTAGACACAGGGTAGACACAGGCTAGACACAGGCTAGACACAGGCTAGACACAGGCTAGACACAGGCTAGACACAGGCTAGACACAGGCTAGACACAGGCTAGACACAGGCTAGACACAGGCTAAACACAGGCTTGGCACAGGCTAGACACTGGCTTGGCACAGACTAGACGCAGGCTAGACACAGGCTAGACACAGGCTAGACACAGGCTAGACACAGGCTAGACACAGGCTAGACACATGCTAGACACAGGCTAGACCCAGGCTAGACACAGGCTAGACACAGGCTAGACACAGGCTAGACACAGGCTAGACACAGGCTAGACACAGGCTAGACACAGGCTAGACACAGGCTAGACACAGGCTAGACACAGGCTAGACACAGGCTAGACACAGGCTAGACACAGGCTAGACACAGGCTATACACTGGCTAGGCACAGGCTAGACTCTTGCTATGCACAGGCTAGACAAAGGCTAGACACTGGCTAGGCACAGGCTAGGCACTGGCTAGGCACACGCAATGCACATGCCAGTCTCAGGCAAGGCACAGGCTAGACACAGGCTAGACACAGGCTAGACACAGGCTAGACACAGGCTAGACACAGGCTAGACACAGGCTAGACACATGCTAGACAGAGGCTATACACTGGCTAGGCACAGGCTAGAAACAGGCTATACACAGGCTAGACACAGGCTAGACACAGGCTAGACACAGGCTAGACACAGGCTAGACACAGGCTAGACACAGGCTAGACACAAGCTAGACACAGGCTAGACACAGGCCAGACACAGGCCAGACACAGGCTAGATACAGGCTAGACACATGCTAGCACAGGCTAGACACAGGCTATACACAGCCTGACACAGGCTAGGCACAGGCTAGACACAGGCTAGACACAGGCTAGACACAGGCTAGACACAGGCCAGACACAGGCTTGACACAGGCTAGACACAGGCTAGACACAGGCTAGATACAGGCTAGACACATGCTAGGCACAGGCTAGTCACAGGCTAGACACAGGCTAAACACTGGCTGGGCACAGGCTAGACAATGGCTAGACAAAGGCTAGACAAAGGCTAGACACAGGCTAGACACAGGCTAGACACAGGCTAGACACAGGCTAGACACAGGCTAGACACAGGCTAGACACAGGCTAGACACAGGCTAGACACAGGCTAGCACAGGCTAGACACAGGCTAGCACAGGCTAGACACAGGCTAGACACAGGCTAGACCCATGCCAGTCTCAGGCAAGGCACAAGCTAGACACAGGCTAGACACTGGCGTGGCACAGGCTAGGCACAGGATAGGCACAGGCTAGGCACAGGCTAGGCACAGGCTAGGCACAGGCTAGTCACAGGCTAGACACAGGCTATGCACATGCAAGTCTCAGGCAAGGCACAGGCTAGACACAGGCTAGACACTGGCTAGGCACAGGCTATGCACATGCCAGTGACAGGCAAGGCACAGGCTAGACACAGGTTAGACACTGGCTATGCACAGGCTAGACACTAGCTTGGCACAGACTAGACACAGGCTAGACACAGGCTAGACACAGGCTAGACACAGGCTAGACACAGGCTAGACACTGGCTAGGCACAGGCTAGGCAGACGCTATGCACATGCCAGTCTCAGGCAAGGCACAGGCTAGACACAGGCTAGACACAGGCTAGACACAGGCTAGACACAGGCTAGACACAGGCTAGACACAGGCTAGACACAGTCTAGACACAGGCTAGACACAGGCTAGACACAGGCTAGACACAGGCTAGACACAGGCTAGACACAGGCTAGACACAGGGTAGACACAGGCTAGACACAGGCTAGACACAGGCTAGACACAGGCTAGACACAGGCTAGACACAGGCTAGACACAGGCTAGACACAGGCTAAACACAGGCTAGACACAGGCTAGACACATGCTAGACACATGCTAGACACAGGCTAGACACAGGCTAGACACAGGCAGGGCACAGGCTAGACAATGGCTAGACACAGGCTAGACACAGGCTAGACACAGGCTAGACACAGGCTAGACACAGGCTAGACACAGGCTATGCACATGCCAGTCTCAGCCAAGGCACAGGCTAGACACAGGCTAGACACTGGCTAGGCACAGGCTATGCACATGCCAGTGACAGGCAAGGCACAGGCTAGAAACAGGTTAGACACTGGCTTGGCACAGGCTAGACACTGGCTTGGGACAGACTAGACACAGGCTAGACACAGGCTAGACACAGGCTAGACACAGGCTAGACACAGGCTAGACACATGCTAGACACAGGCTAGACACAGGCTAGATACAGGCTAGACACAGGCTAGACACAGGCTAGACACAGGCTAGACACAGGCTAGACACAGGCTAGACACAGGCTAGACACAGGCTAGACACAGGCTAGCACAGGCTAGACACAGGCTAGCACAGGCTAGACACAGGCTAGACACAGGCTAGACCCATGCCAGTCTCAGGCAAGGCACAAGCTAGACACAGGCTAGACACTGGCGTGGCACAGGCTAGGCACAGGATAGGCACAGGCTAGGCACAGGCTAGGCACAGGCTAGGCACAGGCTAGTCACAGGCTAGACACAGGCTATGCACATGCAAGTCTCAGGCAAGGCACAGGCTAGACACAGGCTAGACACTGGCTAGGCACAGGCTATGCACATGCCAGTGACAGGCAAGGCACAGGCTAGACACAGGTTAGACACTGGCTAGGCACAGGCTAGACACTAGCTTGGCACAGACTAGACACAGGCTAGACACAGGCTAGACACAGGCTAGACACAGGCTAGACACAGGCTAGACACTGGCTAGGCACAGGCTAGGCAGACGCTATGCACATGCCAGTCTCAGGCAAGGCACAGGCTAGACACAGGCTAGACACAGGCTAGACACAGGCTAGACACAGGCTAGACACAGGCTAGACACAGTCTAGACACAGGCTAGACACAGGCTAGACACAGGCTAGACACAGGCTAGACACAGGCTAGACACAGGCTAGACACAGGGTAGTTACAGGCTAGACACAGGCTAGACACAGGCTAGACACAGGCTAGACACAGGCTAGACACAGGCTAGACACAGGCTAAACACAGGCTAGACACAGGCTAGACACATGCTAGACACATGCTAGACACAGGCTAGACACAGGCTAGACACAGGCAGGGCACAGGCTAGACAATGGCTAGACACAGGCTAGACACAGGCTAGACACAGGCTAGACACAGGCTAGACACAGGCTAGACACAGGCTATGCACATGCCAGTCTCAGCCAAGGCACAGGCTAGACACAGGCTAGACACTGGCTAGGCACAGGCTATGCACATGCCAGTGACAGGCAAGGCACAGGCTAGAAACAGGTTAGACACTGGCTTGGCACAGGCTAGACACTGGCTTGGGACAGACTAGACACAGGCTAGACACAGGCTAGACACAGGCTAGACACAGGCTAGACACAGGCTAGACACAGGCTAGACACAGGCTAGACACAGGCTAGACACAGGCTAGATACAGGCTAGACACAGGCTAGACACAGGCTAGACACAGGCTAGACACAGGCTAGACACAGGCTAGACACAGGCTAGACACAGGCTAGACACAGGCTAGACACAGGCTAGACACAGGCTAGACACAGGCTAGACACAGGCTAGACACAGGCTAGACACAGGCTAGACACAGGCTAGACACAGGCTAGACACAGGCTATACACTGGCTAGGCACAGGCTAGACTCTTGATATGCACAGGCTAGACAAAGGCTAGACACTGGCTAGGCACAGGCTAGGCACTGGCTAGACACTGGCTAGGCACACGCTATGCACATGCCAGTCTCAGGCAAGGCACAGGCAAGGCACAGGCTAGACACAGGCTAGACACAGGCTAGACACAGGCTAGACACAGGCTAGCACAGGCTAGACACAGGCTAGCACAGGTTAGACACTGGCTTGGCACAGGCTAGACACTGGCTTGGGACAGACTAGACACAGGCTAGACACAGGCTAGACACAGGCTAAACACTGGCTGGGCACAGGCTAGACACAGGCTAGACACATGCTAGACACAGGCTAGACACAGGCTAGATACAGGCTAGACACAGGCTAGACACAGGCTAGACACAGGCTAGACACAGGCTAGACACAGGCTAGACACAGGCTAGACACAGGCTAGACACAGGCTAGACACAGGCTAGACACAGGCTATACACTGGCTAGGCACAGGCTAGACTCTTGATATGCACAGGCTAGACAAAGGCTAGACACAGGCTAGACACAGGCTAGACACAGGCTAGACACAGGCTAGATACAGGCTAGACACATGCTAGGCACAGGCTAGTCACAGGCTAGACACAGGCTAAACACTGGCTGGGCACAGGCTAGACAATGGCTAGACAAAGGCTAGACACAGGCTAGACACAGGCTAGACACAGGCTAGACACAGGCTAGACACAGGCTAGACACAGGCTAGACACAGGCTAGCACAGGCTAGACACAGGCTAGCACAGGCTAGACACAGGCTAGACACAGGCTAGACCCATGCCAGTCTCAGGCAAGGCACAAGCTAGACACAGGCTAGACACTGGCTAGGCACAGGCTAGGCACAGGATAGGCACAGGCTAGGCACAGGCTAAACACAGGCTACTCACAGGCTAGACACAGGCTATGCACATGCCAGTCTCAGGCAAGGCACAGGCTAGACACAGGCTAGACACTGGCTAGGCACAGGCTATGCACATGCCAGTGACAGGCAAGGCACAGGCTAGACACAGGTTAGACACTGGCTAGGCACAGGCTAGACACTAGCTTGGCACAGACTAGACACAGGCTAGACACAGGCTAGACACAGGCTAGACACAGGCTAGACACTGGCTAGGCACAGGCTAGGCAGACGCTATGCACATGCCAGTCTCAGGCAAGGCACAGGCTAGACACAGGCTAGACACAGGCTAGACACAGGCTAGACACAGGCTAGACACAGGCTAGACACAGGCTAGACACAGTCTAGACACAGGCTAGACACAGGCTAGACACAGGCTAGACACAGGCTAGACACAGGCTAGACACAGGGTAGTTACAGGGTAGACACAGGCTAGACACAGGCTAGACACAGGCTAGACACAGGCTAGACACAGGCTAGACACAGGCTAGACACAGGCTAAACACAGGCTAGACACAGGCTAGACACATGCTAGACACATGCTAGACACAGGCTAGACACAGGCTAGACACAGGCTGGGCACAGGCTAGACAATGGCTAGACACAGGCTAGACACAGGCTAGACACAGGCTAGACACAGGCTAGACACAGGCTAGACACAGGCTAGACACAGGCTAGACACAGGCTAGACACAGGCTAGACACAGGCTAGACACAGGCTAGACACAGGCTAGACACAGGCTAGACACAGGCTATGCACATGCCAGTCTCAGCCAAGGCACAGGCTAGACACATGCTAGACACTGGCTAGGCACAGGCTATGCACATGCCAGTGACAGGCAAGGCACAGGCTAGACACAGGTTAGACACTGGCTTGGCACAGGCTAGACACTGGCTTGGGACAGACTAGACACAGGCTAGACACAGGCTAGACACAGGCTAGACACAGGCTAGACACAGGCTAGACACATGCTAGACACAGGCTAGACACAGGCTAGATACAGGCTAGACACATGCTAGACACAGGCTAGACACAGGCTAGATACAGGCTAGACACAGGCTAGACACAGGCTAGACACAGGCTAGACACAGGCTAGACACAGGCTAGACACAGGCTAGACACAGGCTAGACACAGGCTAGACACAGGCTAGACACAGGCTAGACACAGGCTAGACACAGGCTAGACACAGGCTAGACACAGGCTAGACACAGGCTAGACACAGGCTATACACTGGCTAGGCACAGGCTAGACTCTTGATATGCACAGGCTAGACAAGGGCTAGACACTGGCTAGGCACAGGCTAGTCACTGGCTAGACACTGGCTAGGCACACGCTATGCACATGCCAGTCTCAGGCAAGGCACAGGCAAGGCACAGGCTAGACACAGGCTAGACACAGGCTAGACACAGGCTAGACACAGGCTAGACACAGGCAAGACACAGGCTAGACACAGGCTAGACACAGGCTAGACACAGGCTAGACACAGGCTAGACACAGGCTAGACACAGGCTAGACACAGGCTAGACACAGGCTAGACACAGGCTAGACACAGGCTAGACACAGGCTAGACACATGCTAGACAGAGGCTATACACTGGCTAGGCACAGGCTAGAAACAGGCTAGACACAGGCTAGACACAGGCTAGACACAGGCTAGACACAGGCTAGACACAGGCTAGACACAGGCTTGACACACGCTAGATACAGGCTAGACACATGCTAGACACTGGCTAGACACAGGCTAGACACAGGCTAGACACATGCTAGACAGAGGCTATACACTGGCTAGGCACAGGCTAGAAACAGGCTATACACAGGCTAGACACAGGCTAGACACAGGCTAGACACAGGCTAGACACAGGCTAGACACAGGCTAGATACAGGCTAGACACATGCTAGGCACAGGCTAGTCACAGGCTAGACACAGGCTAAACACTGGCTGGGCACAGGCTAGACAATGGCTAGACAAAGGCTAGACACAGGCTAGACACAGGCTAGACACAGGCTAGACACAGGCTAGACACAGGCTAGACACAGGCTAGCACAGGCTAAACACAGGCTAGCACAGGCTAGACACAGGCTAGACACAGGCTAGACCCATGCCAGTCTCAGGCAAGGCACAAGCTAGACACAGGCTAGACACTGGCTAGGCACAGGCTAGGCACAGGATAGGCACAGGCTAGGCACAGGCTAGGCACAGGCTAGTCACAGGCTAGACACAGGCTATGCACATGCCAGTCTCAGGCAAGGCACAGGCTAGACACAGGATAGACACTGGCTAGGCACAGGCTATGCACATGCCAGTGACAGGCAAGGCACAGGCTAGACACAGGTTAGACACTGGCTAGGCACAGGCTAGACACTAGCTTGGCACAGACTAGACACAGGCTAGACACAGGCTAGACACAGGCTAGACACTGGCTAGGCACAGGCTAGACTCTTGCTATGCACAGGCTAGACAATGGCTAGACACTGGCTAGGCACAGGCTAGGCACTGGATAGACACTGGCTAGGCAGACGCTATGCACATGCCAGTCTCAGGCAAGGCACAGGCTAGACACAGGCTAGACACAGGCTAGACACAGGCTAGACACAGGCTAGACACAGGCTAGACACAGGCTAGACACAGGCTAGACACAGGCTAGACACAGGCTAGACACAGGCTAGACACAGTCTAGACACAGGCTAGACACAGGCTAGACACAGGCTAGACACAGGCTAGACACAGGCTAGACACAGGGTAGTTACAGGGTAGACACAGGCTAGACACAGGCTAGACACAGGCTAGACACAGGCTAGACACAGGCTAGACACAGGCTAGACACAGGCTAAACACAGGCTAGACACAGGCTAGACACATGCTAGACACATGCTAGACACAGGCTAGACACAGGCTAGACACAGGCTGGGCACAGGCTAGACAATGGCTAGACACAGGCTAGACACAGGCTAGACACAGGCTAGACACAGGCTAGACACAGGCTAGACACAGGCTAGACACAGGCTATGCACATGCCAGTCTCAGCCAAGGCACAGGCTAGACACAGGCTAGACACTGGCTAGGCACAGGCTATGCACATGCCAGTGACAGGCAAGGCACAGGCTAGACACAGGTTAGACACTGGCTTGGCACAGGCTAGACACTGGCTTGGGACAGACTAGACACAGGCTAGACACAGGCTAGACATAGGCTAGACACAGGCTAGACACAGGCTAGACACAGGCTAGACACATGCTAGACACAGGCTAGACACAGGCTAGATACAGGCAAGGCACAGGCTAGACACAGGCTAGACACAGGCTAGACACAGGCTAGACACAGGCTAGACACAGGCTAGACACAGGCTAGACACAGGCTAGACACAGGCTAGACACAGGCTTGACACAGGCTAGACACAGGCTAGACACAGGCTAGACACAGGCTAGACACATGCTAGACAGAGGCTATACACTGGCTAGGCACAGGCTAGAAACAGGCTAGACACAGGCTAGACACAGGCTAGACACAGGCTAGACACAGGCTAGACACAGGCTAGACACAGGCTAGACACAGGCTAGACACAGGCTAGACACAGGCTAGACACAGGCCAGACATAGGCTAGACACAGGCTAGATACAGGCTAGACACATGCTAGCACAGGCTAGACACAGGCTAGACACAGGCTAGACACAGCCTGACACAGGCTAGGCACAGGCTAGACACAGGCTAGACACAGGCTAGACACAGGCTAGACACAGGCTAGACACAGGCCAGACACAGGCTAGACACAGGCTAGACACAGGCTAGACACATGCTAGGCACAGGCTAGTCACAGGCTAGACACAGGCTAAACACTGGCTGGGCACAGGCTAGACAATGGCTAGACAAAGGCTAGACACAGGCTAGACACAGGCTAGACACAGGCTAGACACAGGCTAGACACAGGCTAGACACAGGCTAGACACAGGCTAGACACAGGCTAGACACAGGCTAGACACAGGTTAGACACTGGCTTGGCACAGGCTAGACACTGGCTTGGCACAGACTAGACACAGGCTAGACACAGGCTAGACACAGGCTAGACACCGGCTAGAGACAGGCTAGACACAGGCTATACACTGGCTAGGCACAGGCTAGACTCTTGCTATGCACAGGCTAGACAAAGGCTAGACACTGGCTAGGCACAGGCTAGGCACTGGCTAGACACTGGCTAGGCACACGCTATGCACATGCCAGTCTCAGGCAAGGCACAGGCAAGGCACAGGCTAGACACAGGCTAGACACAGGCTAGACACAGGCTAGACACAGGCTAGACACAGGCTAGACACAGGCTAGACACAGGCTAGACACAGGCTAGACACAGGCTAGACACAGGCTAGACACAGGCTAGACACAGGCTAGACACAGGCTAGACACAAGCTAGACACAGGCTAGACACATGCTAGACAGAGGCTATACACTGGCTAGGCACAGGCTAGAAACAGGCTAGACACAGGCTAGACACAGGCTAGACACAGGCTAGACACAGGCTAGACACAGGCTAGACACAGGCCAGACACAGGCTAGACACAGGCTAGATACAGGCTAGACACATGCTAGCACAGGCTAGACACAGGCTAGACACAGGCTATACACAGCCTGACACAGGCTAGGCACAGGCTAGACACAGGCTAGGCACAGGCTAGTCACAGGCTAGACACAGGCTAAACACTGGCTGGGCACAGGCTAGACAATGGCTAGACAACGGCTAGACACAGGCTAGACACAGGCTAGACACAGGCTAGACACAGGCTAGACACAGGCTAGACACAGGCTAGACACAGGCTAGACACAGGCTAGCACAGGCTAGACACAGGCTAGCACAGGCTAGCACAGGCTAGACACAGGCTAGACACAGGCTAGACACAGGCTAGACCCATGCCAGTCTCAGGCAAGGCACAAGCTAGACACAGGCTAGACACTGGCTAGGCACAGGCTAGGCACAGGCTAGGCACAGGCTAGGCACAGGCTAGGCACAGGCTAGGCACAGGCTAG
Organism: Zaprionus gabonicus; assembly: GCA_018903695.1. Classification (NCBI taxonomy): domain Eukaryota; kingdom Metazoa; phylum Arthropoda; class Insecta; order Diptera; family Drosophilidae; genus Zaprionus; species Zaprionus gabonicus. The sequence goes on from JAEIFO010001112.1 coordinate 18,825, forward strand.
TCACAGGCTAGACACAGGCTAAACACTGGCTGGGCACAGGCTAGACAATGGCTAGACACAGGCTAGACACAGGCTAGACACAGGCTATGCACATGCCAGTCTCAGGCAAGGCACAGGCTAGACACAGGCTAGACACTGGCTAGACACAGGCTATGCACATGCCAGTGACAGGCAAGTCACAGGCTAGACACAGGTTAGACACTGGCTAGGCACAGGCTAGACACTAGCTTGGCACAGACTAGACACAGGCTAGACACAGGCTAGACACAGGCTAGACACTGGCTAGGCACAGGCTAGACTCTTGCTATGCACAGGCTAGACAATGGCTAGACACTGGCTAGGCACAGGCTAGGCACTGGATAGACACTGGCTAGGCAGACGCTATGCACATGCCAGTCTCAGGAAAGGCACAGGCTAGACACAGGCTAGACACAGGCTAGACACAGGCTAGACACAGGCTAGACACAGGCTAGACACACGCTAGACACAGTCTAGACACAGGCTAGACACAGGCTAGACACAGGCTAGACACAGGCTAGACACAGGCTAGACACAGGGTAGACACAGGCTAGACACAGGCTAGACACAGGCTAGACACAGGCTAGACACAGGCTAGACACAGGCTAAACACAGGCTAGACACAGGCTAGACACAGGCTAGCAACAGGCTAGACACAGGCTAGACACAGGCTAGACACAGGCTAGACACAGGCTAGACACAGGCTAGACACAGGCTAGACACAGGCTAGACACAGGCTATCCACAGGCTATCCACAGGCTATCCACAGGCTAGACACAGGCTAGACACAGGCTAGACACAGGCTAGACACAGGCTAGACACAGGCTAGACACAGGCTAGACACATGCTAGACACAGGCTAGACACTGGCTAGACACAGGCTAGACACAGGCTAGACACAGGCTAGATACAGGCTAGACACAGGCTAGACACAGGCTAGACACTGGCTAGACACAGGCTAGACAAAGGCTAGACACAGGCTAGACTCAGGCTAGACAGAGGCTATACACTGGCTAGGCACAGGCTAGACACAGGCTAGACACAGGCTAGACACAGGCTAGACACAGGCTAGACACAGGCAAGACACAGGCTAGACACAGGCCAGACACAGGCTAGATACAGGCTAGACACAGGCTAGACACAGGCTAGACACAGGCTAGACACATGATAGACACAGGCTAGACACAGGCTAGACACATGCTAGACACAGGCTAGACACAGACTAGACACAGGCTAGACACAGGCTAAACACAGGCTAGGCACAGGCTAGGCACAGGCTAGGTACAAGCTAGACAATGGCTAGACAAAGGCCAGACACAGGCTAGACACAGGCTAGACACAGGCTAGACACAGGCTAGACACAGGCTAGACACAGGCTAGCACAGGCTCGACACAGGCTAGCACAGGCTAGACACAGGCTAGACACAGGCTAGACACAGGCTAGACACATGCCAGTCTCAGGCAAGGCACAGGCTAGACACAGGCTAGACACTGGCTAGGCACAGGCTAGACACAGGCTAGCACAGGCTAGACACAGGCTAGCCACAGGCTAGACACAGGCTAGACACAGGCTAGACACAGGCTAGACACAGGCTAGACACAGGCTAGACACAGGCTAGACACAGGCTAGACACAGGCTAGACACATGCCAGTCTCAGGCAAGGCACAAGCTAGACACAGGCTAGACACTGGCTAGGCACAGGCTAGGCACAGGCTAGACACAGGCTATGCACATGCCAGTCTCAGGCAAGGCACAGGCTAGACACAGGCTAGACACTGGCTAGGCACAGGCTATGCACATGCCAGTGACAGGCAAGGCACAAGATAGACACAGGCTAGACACTGGCTAGGCACAGGCTAGACACTGGCTTGGCACAGACTAGACACAGGCTAGACACAGGCTAGACACAGGCTAGACACAGGCTAGACACAGGCTAGACACAGGCTAGACACAGGCTAGACACAGCCTGACACAGGCTAGGCACAGGCTAGGCACAGGCTAGGCACAGGCTAGGCACAGGCTAGTCACAGGCTAGACACAGGCTAAACACTGGCTGGGCACAGGCTAGACAATGGCTAGACAAAGGCTAGACACAGGCTAGACACAGGCTAGACACAGGCTAGACACAGGCTAGGCACAGGCTAGACACAGGCTAGACACAGGCTAGACACAGGCTAGACACAGGCTAGACACAGGCTAGACACAGGCTAGACACAGGCTAGACACAGGCTAGACACATGCCAGTCTCAGGCAAGGCACAAGCTAGACACAGGCTAGACACAGGCTAAACACTGGCTGGGCACAGGCTAGACAATGGCTAGACAAAGGCTAGACACAGGCTAGACACAGGCTAGACACAGGCTATGCACATGCCTGTCTCAGGCAAGGCACAGGCTAGACACAGGCTAGACACAGGCTAGACACAGGCTAGACACAGGCTAGACACAGGCTAGACACAGGCCAGACACAGGCTAGACACAGGCTAGACACAGGCTAGACACAGGCTAGACACAGGCTAGACACAGGCTAGACTACAGGCTAGCATACACAGGCTAGACACAGGCTAGACACAGGCTAGACACAGGCTAGACACAGGCTAGACACAGGCTAGACACAGGCTAGACAGAGGCTATACACTGGCTAGGCACAGGCTAGACACAGGCTAGACACAGGCTAGACACAGGCTAGACACAGGCTAGACACAGGCTAGACACAGGCTAGACACAGGCTAGACACAGGCCAGACACAGGCTAGACACAGGCTAGACACAGGCTAGACACAGGCTAGACACAGGCTAGACACAGGCTAGACACAGGCTAGACACATGCTAGCACAGGCTAGACACAGGCTAGATACAGGCTATACACAGCCTGACACAGGCTAGGCACAGGCTAGCCACAGGCTAGGCACAGGCTAGGCACAGGCTAGGCACAGGCTAGGCACAGGCTAGTCACAGGCTAGACACAGGCTAGTCACAGGCTAGACACAGGCTAAACACTGGCTGGGCACAGGCTAGACAATGGCTAGACAAAGGCTAAACACAGGCTAGACACAGGCTAGACACAGGCTAGACACAGGCTAGACACTGGCTAGGCACAGGCTATGCACATGCCAGTGACAGGCAAGGCACAAGCTAGACACAGGCTAGGCACTGGCTAGGCACAGGCTAGGCACAGGCTAGGCACAGGCTAGACACAGGCTATGCACATGCCAGTCTCAGGCAAGGCACAGGCTAGACACAGGCTAGACACTGGCTAGGCACAGGCTATGCACATGCCAGTGACAGGCAAGGCACAGGCTAGACACAGGCTAGACACTGGCTAGGCACAGGCTAGACACTGGCTTGGCACAGACTAGACACAGGCTAGACACAGGCTAGACACAGGCTAGACACAGCCTGACACAGGCTAGGCACAGGCTAGGCACAGGCTAGGCACAGGCTAGGCACAGGCTAGGCACAGGCTAGGCACAGGCTAGGCACAGGCTAGTCACAGGCTAGACACAGGCTAAACACTGGCTGGGCACAGGCTAGACAATGGCTAGACAAAGGCTAGACACAGGCTAGACACAGGCTAGACACAGGCTAGCACAGGCTAGACACAGGCTAGCACAGGCTAGACACAGGCTAGACACAGGCTAGACACATGCCAGTCTCAGGCAAGGCACAAGCTAGACACAGGCTAGACACAGGCTAAACACTGGCTGGGCACAGGCTAGACAATGGCTAGACAAAGGCTAGACACAGGCTAGACACAGGCTAGACACAGGCTAGACACAGGCTAGACACAGGCTAGCACAGGCTAGACACAGGCTAGCACAGGCTAGACACATGCTATCCACAGGCTATCCACAGGCTAGACACAGGCTAGACACAGGCTAGACACAGGCTAGACACAGGCTAGACACAGGCTAGACACAGGCTAGACACAGGCTAGACACAGGCTAGACATATGCTAGACACAGGCTAGACACTGGCTAGACACAGGCTAGACACAGGCTAGACAGGCTAGATACAGGCTAGACACAGGCTAAACACAGGCTAGACACAAGCTAGACACAGGCTAGACACAGGCTAGACACAGGCTAGACACAGGCTAGACACAGGCTAGACACAGGCTAGACAGAGGCTATACACTGGCTAGGCACAGGCTAGACACAGGCTAGACACAGGCTAGACACAGGCTAGACACAGGCTAGACACAGGCTAGACACAGGCTAGACACAGGCCAGACACAGGCTAGACACAGGCTAGACACAGGCTAGACACAGGCTAGATACAGGCTAGACACATGCTAGCACAGGCTAGACACAGGCTAGACACAGGCTAGACACAGGCTAGACACAGGCTAAACACTGGCTGGGCACAGGCAAGACAATGGCTAGACAAAGGCTAGACACAGGCTAGACACAGGCTAGACACAGGCTAGACACAGGCTAGACACAGGCTAGCACAGGCTAGACACAGGCTAGCACAGGCTAGACACAGGCTAGACACAGGCTAGACACATGCCATTCTCAGGCAAGGCACAAGCTAGACACAGGCTAGACACTGGCTAGGCACAGGCTAGGCACAGGCTAGGCACAGGCTAGGCACAGGCTAGGCACAGGCTAGGCACAGGCTAGTCACAGGCTAGACACAGGCTAAACACTGGCTGGGCACAGGCTAGACAATGGCTAGACACAGGCTAGACACAGGCTGGACATAGGCTATGCACATGCCAGTCTCAGGCAAGGCACAGGCTAGACACAGGCTAGACACTGGCTAGGCACAGGCTATGCACATGCCACTGACAGGCAAGGCACAGGCTAGACACAGGTTAGACACTGGCTAGGCACAGGCTAGACCCTGGCTTGGCACAGACTAGACACATGCTAGACACAGGCTAGACACAGGCTAGACACAGGCTAGACACAGGCTAGACACATGCTAGACACAGGCTAGACACAGGCTAGACACAGGCTAGACACTGACTAGACACAGGCTAGACACAGGCTAGACACAGGCTAGACACAGCCTAGACACAGGCTAGACACAGGCTATACACTGGCTAGGCACAGGCTAGACTCTTGCTATGCACAGGCTAGGCACTGGCTAGACACTGGCTAGGCACACGCTATGCACATGCCAGTCTCAGGCAAGGCACAGGCTAGACACAGCCTAGACACAGGCTAGACACAGGCTAGACACAGGCTAGACACAGGCTAGACACAGGCTAGACACAGGCTAGACACAGGCTAGACACAGGCTAGACACAGGCTAGACACAGGCTAGACACAGGCTAGACACAGGCTAGACACAGGCTAGACACAAACTAGACACAGGCTAGACACAGGCTAGACACAGGCTAGACACAGGCTAGACACAGGCTAGACACAGGCTAGACACAGGCTAGACACAGGCTAGACACAGGCTAGACACAGGCTAGACACAGGCTAGACACAGGCTAGACACAGGCTAGACACAGGCTAGACACAGGCTAGACACAGGCTAGACACAGGCTAGACACAAGCTAGACACAGGCTAGACACAGGCTAGACACAGGCTAGACACAGGCTAGACACAGGCTAGACACAGGCAAGACACAGGCTAGACACAGGCTAGACACAGGCTAGACACAGGCTAGACACAGGCTAGACACAGGCTAGACGCAGGCTAGACACAGGCTAGACACAGGCTAGACACAGGCTAGACACAGGCTAGACACAGGCCAGACACAGGCTAGACACAGGCTAAACACTGGCTGGGCACAGGCTAGACAATGGCTAGACAAAGGCTAGACACAGGATAGACACAGGCTAGACACAGGCTAGCACAAGCTAGACACAGGGTAGCACAGGCTAGACACAGGCTAGACACAGGCTAGACACAGGCATGCCAGTCTCAGGCAAGGCACAAGCTAGACACAGGCTAGACACTGGCTAGGCACAGACTAGGCACAGGCTAGGCACAGGCTAGGCACAGGCTAGGCACAGGCTAGGCACAGGCTAGGCACAGGCTAGGCACAGGCTAGGCACAGGCTAGGCACAGGCTAGGCACAGGCTAGGCACAGGCTAGGCACAGGCTAGGCACAGGCTAGGCACAGGCTAGGCACAGGCTAGGCACAGGCTAGGCACAGGCTAGTCACAGGCTAGACACAGGCTAGACACAGGCTAACCACTGGCTGGGCACAGGCTAGACAATGGCTAGACACAGGCTAGACACAGGCTAGATGCAGGCTAGACACAGGCTAGACACAGGCTATGCACATGCCAGTCTCAGGCAAGGCACAGGCTAGACACAGGCTAGACACAGGCTAGGCACAGGCTATGCACATGCCAGTGACAGGCTAGACACAGGTTAGACACTGGGTAGGCACAGGCTAGACACTGGCTTGGCACAGACTAGACACAGGCTAGACACAGGCTAGACACAGGCTAGACGCAGGCTAGACAATGGCTAGACAAAGGCTAGACACAGGCTAGACACTGGCTAGACACAGGCTAGACACAGGCTAGCACAGGCTAGACGCAGGCTAGACACAGGCTAGACACAGGCTAGACACAGGCTGGACACAGGCTAGACTCAGGCTAGACAGAGGCTATACACTGGCTAGGCACAGGCTAGACACATGCTAGACACAGGCTAGACACAGGCTAGACAGAGGCTATACACTGGCTAGGCACAGGCTAGACACAGGCTAGACACAGGCTAGACACAGGCTAGACACAGGCTAGTCACAGGCTAGTCACAGGCTAGACACAGGCTAAACACTGGCTGGGCACAGGCTAGACAATGGCTAGACAAAGGCTAGACACAGGCTAGACACAGGCTAGACATAGGCTAGATACAGGCTAGACACAGGCTAGACACAGGCTAGACACAGGCTAGACAGAGGCTATACAGAGGCTATACACTGGCTTGGCACAGGCTAGACACAGGCTAGACACAGGCTAGACACAGGCTAGACACAGGCTAGACACAGGCTAGACACAGGCTAGACACAGGGTAGACACAGGCTAGACACAGGCTAGACACAGGCTAGACACATGCTAGACACAGGCTAGACACTGGCTAGACACAGGCTAGACACAGGCTAGACACAGGCTAGACACAGGCTAGATACAGGCTAGACACAGGCTAGACACAGGCTAGACACAGGCTAGACACAGGCTAGACACAGGCTAGACACAGGCTAGACACAGGCTAGACACAGGCTAAACACAGGCTAGACACAGGCTAGACACATGCTTGACACATGCTAGACACAGGCTAGACACAGGCTAGACACAGGCTAGACACAGGCTAAACACAGGCTAGGCACAGGCTAGGTACAAGCTAGGCACAGGTTAGGCACAGGCTAGACACAGGCTAGACACAGTCAAGACACAGATTAGAAAAAGGCTAGACAGAGGCTATACACTGGCTAGGCACAGACTCTGGCTATGCCTAGGCTATGCATATGCCAGTCTCAGGCAAGGCACAGGCTAGACACAGTCTAGACACTGGCTAGGCACAGGCTATGAACATGCCAGTGACAGGCAACGCACAGGCTAGACACAAGCTAGGCACAGGCTAGACACTGGCTAGGTACAGGCTAGGCACTGGCTAGGCACTGGCTGGGTACAGGCTAGGCACAGGCAAGGCAGAGGCTAGGCACATGCAAACCACAGGCTAGACAAAGGCTAGACACAGGCTAGACACAGGCTAGACACAGGCTAGACACAGGCTAGACACAGGCTAGACACAGGCTAGACACAGGCTAGACACAGGCTAGACACAGGCTAGACACAGGCTAGACACAGGCTAGACACAGGCTAGACACAGGCTAGACACAGGCTAGACACAGGCTAGACACTGGCTAGACACAGGCTAGACACTGGCTAGACACAGGCTATCCACAGGCTATCCACAGGCTAGACACAGGCTATCCACAGGCTATCCACAGGCTATCCACAGGCTAGACACAGGCTAGACACAGGCTAGACACAGGCTAGACACAGGCTAGACACAGGCTAGACACAGGCTAGACACAGGCAAGACACAGGCTAGACACAGGCTAGACACAGGCTAGACACAGGCTAGACACAGGCTAGACACAGGCTAGACACAGGCCAGACACAGGCTAGACACAGGCTAGACACAGGCTAGACACAGGCTAGACACAGCCTGACACAGCCTGACACAGGCTAGGCACAGGCTAGGCACAGGCTAGGCACAGGCTAGGCACAGGCTAGTCACAGGCTAGACACAGGCTAAACACTGGCTGGGCACAGGCTAGACAATGGCTAGACAAAGGCTAGACACAGGCTAGACACTGGCTAGACACAGGCTAGACACAGGCAAGCACAGGCTAGACACAGGCTAGACACAGGCTAGACACAGGCTAGACACAGGCTAGACACAGGCTAGACACAGGCTAGACACAGGCTAGACACAGGCTAGACACAGGCTAGACACAGGCTAGACACAGGCTAGACACAGGCTAGACACAGGCTAGACACAGGCTAGACAGAGGCTATACACTGGCTAGGCACAGGCTAGACACAGGCTAGACACAGGCTAGACACAGGCTAGACACAGGCTAGTCACAGGCTAGTCACAGGCTAGACACAGGCTAAACACTGGCTGGGCACAGGCTAGACAATGGCTAGACAAAGGCTAGACACAGGCTAGACACTGGCTAGACACAGGCTAGATACAGGCTAGATACAGGCTAGACACAGGCTAGACACAGGCTAGACACAGGCTAGACACAGGCTAGACAGAGGCTAAACACTGGCTAGGCACAGGCTAGACACAGGCTAGACACAGGCTAGACACAGGCTAGACACAGGCTAGACACAGGCTAGACACAGGCTAGACACAGGCTAGACACAGGCTAGACACAGGCTAGACACAGGCTAGACACAGGCTAGACACAGGCTAGACACAGGCTAGACACAGGCTAGACACAGGCTAGACACAGGCTAGACACAGGCTAGACACAGGCTAGACACAGGCTAGACACAGGCTAGATACAGGCTAGACACAGGCTGGACACAGGCTATACACAGGCTAGACACAGGCTAGAAATAGGCTAGACACAGGCTAGACACAGGCTAGACACAGGCTAGACACAGGTTACACACAGGCTAGACACAGGCTAGACACAGGCTAGACACAGGTTAGACACAGGCTAGACGCAGGCTAGACACAGCCTGACACAGGCTAGGCACAGGCTAGGCACAGGCTAGACAATGGCTAGACAAAGGCTAGACACAGGCTAGACACAGGCTAGACACAGGCTAGACACAGGCTAGCACAGGCTAGACACAGGCTAGCACAGGCTAGACACAGGCTAGACACAGGCTAGACACAGGCTAGACACATGCCAGTCTCAGGCAAGGCACAAGCTAGACACAGGCTAGACACTGGCTAGGCACAGGCTAGGCACAGGCTAGGCACAGGCTAGGCACAGGCTAGGCACAGGCTAGGCACAGGATAGGCACAGGCTAGGCACAGGCTAGTCACAGGCTAGACACAGGCTAACCACTGGCTGGGCACAGGCTAGACAATGGCTAGACACAGGCTAGACACAGGCTAGACGCAGGCTAGACACAGGCTAGACACAGGCTATGCACATGCCAGTCTCAGGCAAGGCACAGGCTAGACACAGGCTAGACACTGGCTAGGCACAGGCTATGCACATGCCAGTGACAGGCTAGACACAGGTTAGACACTGGCTAGGCACAGGCTAGACACTGGCTTGGCACAGACTAGACACAGGCTAGACACAGGCTAGACACAGGCTAGACGCAGGCTAGACACAGGCTAGACACAGGCTAGACACATGCTAGACACAGGCTAGACACAGGCTAGACACAGGCTAGACACAGGCTAGACACAGGCTAGACACAGGCTAGACACAGGCTAGACACAGGCTATACACTGGCTAGGCACTGGCTAGGCACAGGCTAGACACAGGCTATACACTGGCTAGGCACTGGCTAGGCACAGGCTAGACTCTTGCTATGCACAGGCTAGACAAAGGCTAGACACAGGCTAGACACAGGCTAGACACAGGCTAGACACAGCCTGACACAGCCTGACACAGGCTAGGCACAGGCTAGGCACAGGCTAGGCACAGGCTAGTCACAGGCTAGACACAGGCTAAACACTGGCTGGGCACAGGCTAGACAATGGCTAGACAAAGGCTAGACACAGGCTAGACACTGGCTAGACACAGGCTAGACACAGGCTAGACACAGGCTAGCACAGGCTAGACACAGGCTAGACACAGGCTAGACACAGGCTAGACACAGGCTAAAAAAAGGCTAGACAGAGGCTATACACTGGCTAGGCACAGGCTAGACACAGGCTAGACACAGGCTAGACACAGGCTAGACACAGGCTAGTCACAGGCTAGTCACAGGCTAGACACAGGCTAAACACTGGCTGGGCACAGGCTAGACAATGGCTAGACAAAGGCTAGACACAGGCTAGACACAGGCTAGACATAGGCTAGATACAGGCTAGACACAGGCTAGACACAGGCTAGACACAGGCTAGACACAGGCTAGACAGAGGCTATACACTGGCTAGGCACAGGCTAGACACAGGCTAGACACAGGCTAGACACAGGCTAGACACAGGCTAGACACAGGCTAGACACAGGCTAGACACAGGCTAGACACAGGCTAGACACATGCTAGACACAGGCTAGACACTGGCTAGACACAGGCTAGACACAGGCTAGACTCAGGCTAGATACAGGCTAGACACAGGATAGACACAGGCTAGATACAGGCTAGACACAGGCTGGACACAGGCTATACACAGGCTAGGCACAGGCTAGAAACAGGCTAGACACAGGCTAGACACAGGCTAGACACAGGCTAGACACAGGTTAGACACAGGCTAGACACAGGCTAGACACAGGCTAGACACAGGCTAGACACAGGCTAGACGCAGGCTAGACACAGCCTGACACAGGCTAGACACAGGCTAGACGCAGGCTAGACACAGGCTAGACACAGGCTATGCACATGCCAGTCTCAGGCAAGGCACAGGCTAGACACAGGCTAGACACTGGCTAGGCACAGCCTATGCACATGCCAGTGACAGGCTAGACACAGGTTAGACACTGGCTAGGCACAGGCTAGACACTGGCTTGGCACAGACTAGACACAGGCTAGACACAGGCTAGACACAGGCTAGACACAGGCTAGACACAGGCTAGACACAGGCTAGACACATGCTAGACACAGGCTAGACACAGGCTAGACACAGGCTAGACACAGGCTAGACACAGGCTAGACACAGGCTAGACACAGGCTATACACTGGCTAGGCACAGGCTAGACTCTTGCTATGCACAGGCTAGACAAAGGCTAGACACTGGCTAGGCACACGCTATGCACATGCCAGTCTCAGGCAAGGCACAGGCTAGACACAGGCTAGACATAGGCTAGACACAGGCTAGACATAGGCTAGACACAGGCTAGACACAGGCTAGACACAGGCTAAACACAGGCTAGGCACAGGCTAGACTCTTGCTATGCACAGGCTAGACAAAGGCTAGACACTGGCTAGGCACACGCTATGCACATGCCAGTCTCAGGCAAGGCACAGGCTAGACACAGGCTAGACATAGGCTAGACACAGGCTAGACATAGGCTAGACACAGGCTAGACACAGGCTAGACACAGGCTAAACACAGGCTAGACACAGACTAGACACATGCTAGACACAGGCTAGACACAGGCTAGACACAGGCTAGACACAGGCTAGACACAGGCTAGGCACAGGCTAGGCACAGGTTAGGCACAGGCTAGGTACAAGCTAGGCACAGGTTAGGCACAGGCTAGACACAGGCTAGACACAGTCAAGACACAGATTAGAAAAAGGCTAGACAGAGGCTATACACTGGCTAGGCACAGGGTAGACTCTGGCTATGCCTAGGCTATGCATATGCCAGTCTCAGGCAAGGCACAGGCTAGACACAGGCTAGACACTGGCTAGGCACAGGCTATGAACATGCCAGTGACAGCCAAGGCGCAGGATAGACACAGGCTAGACACTGGCTAGGCACAGGCTATGCACATGCCAGTCTCAGGCAAGGCACAGGCTAGACACAGGTTAGACACTGGCTAGGCACAGGCTAGACACTGGCTTGGCACAGACTAGACACAGGCTAGACTCAGGCTAGACACAGGCTAGACACAGGCTGGACACAGGCTAGACACATGCTAGACACAAGCTAGACACAGGCTAAACACAGGCTAGACACAGGCTAGACACAGGCTAGACACAGGCTAGACACAGGCTAGACACAGGCTAGACACAGGCTAGACACAGGCTAGACACAGGCTAGACACAGGCTAGACACAGGCTAGACACAGGCTAGACACAGGCTAGACACAGGCTAGACACTGGCTAGGCACAGGCTAGACTCTTGCCATGCACAGGCTAGACAAAGGCTAGACACTGGCTAGGCACAGGCTAGGCACTGGCTAGACACTGGCTAGGCACACGCTATGCACATGCCAGTCTCAGGCAAGGCACAGGCTACACACAGGCTAGACACAGGCTAGACACAGGCTAGACACAGGGTAGACACAGGCTAGACACAGGCTAGACACAGGCTAGACACAGGCTAGACACAGGCTAGACACAGGCTAGACACAGGCTAGACACAGGCTAGACACAGGCTAGACACAGGCTAAACACAGGCTAGACACAGGCTAGACACATGCTAGACACATGCTAGACACAGGCTAGACACAGGCTAGACACAGGCTAGACACAGGCTAGACACAGGCTAAACACAGGCTAGGCACAGGCTAAGCACAGGCTAGGTACAAGCTAGGCACAGGCTAGGTACAAGCTAGGCACAGGCTAGACACAGTCAAGACACAGGCTAGACACAGGCTATACACTGGCTAGGCACAGGCTAGACTCTTGCCATGCACAGGCTAGACAAAGGCTAGACACTGGCTAGGCACAGGCTAGGCACTGGCTAGACACTGGCTAGGCACACGCTATGCACATGCCAGTCTCAGGCAAGGCACAGGCTAGACACAGGCTAGACACAGGCTAGACACAGGCTAGACACAGGCTAGACACAGGCTAGACACAGGCTAGACACAGGCTAGACACAGGCTAGACACAGGCTAGACACAGGCTAGACACAGGCTAGACACAGTGTAGACACAGGGTAGACACAGGCTAGACACAGGCCAGACACAGGCTAGACACAGGCTAGACACAGGCCAGACACAGGCTAGACACAGGCTAGACACAGGCTAGACACAGGCTAGACACAGGCTAGACACAGGCTAAACACAGGCTAGACACAGGCTAGACACATGCTAGACACATGCTAGACACATGCTAGACACAGGCTAGACACAGGCTAGACACAGGCTAGACACAGGCTAGACACAGGCTAAACACAGGCTAGGCACAGGCTAGGCACAGGCTAGGTACAAGCTAGGCACAGGCTAGACACAGTCAAGACACAGATTAGAAAAAGGCTAGACAGAGGCTAGACAGAGGCTATACACTAGCTAGGCACAGGGTAGACTCTGGCTATGCCTAGGCTATGCATATGCCAGTCTCAGGCAAGGCACAGGCTAGACACAGGCTAGACACTGGCAAGGCACAGGCTATGAACATGCCAGTGACAGGCAAGGCACAGGCTAGACACAGGCTAGACACTGGCTAGGCACAGGCTAGACACTGGCTTGGCACAGACTAGACACTGGCTAAACACAGGCTAGACACAGGCTAGACACAGGCTTGACACAGGCTAGACACTTGCTATGCACATGCCAGTCTCAGGCAAGGCACAGGCTAGACACAGGCTAGACACTGGCTAGGCACAGGCTAGACACTGGCTTGGCACAGTCTAGACACTGGCTAAACACAGGCTAGGCACAGGCTAGACACAGGCTTGACACAGGCTAGACACAGGCTAAACACTGGCTGGGCACAGGCTAGACAATGGCTAGACACAGGCTAGACACTGGCTGGGCACAGGCTAGACACTGGCTAGGCACAGGCTAGACACTGGCTAGGCACAGGCTAGACACAGGCTAGACACAGGCTAGACTCATGCTAGACACAGGCTAGACACAGGCTTGACACAGGCTAGACACAGGCTAGACACAGGCTAGACACAGGCTAGACACAGGCTAGACACAGGCTAGACACAGGCTAGACACAGGCTATACACTGGCTAGGCACAGGCAATACACTGGCTAGGCACAGGCTAGACTCTTGCTATGCACAGGCTAGACAAAGGCTAGACACTGGCTAGGCACAGGCTAGGCACATGCCAGTCTCAGGCAAGGCACAGGCTAGACACAGGCTAGACACAGGCTAGACACAGGCACACAGCTAGACACAGGCTAGACACAGGCTAGACACAGGCTAGACACAGGCTAGACACAGGCTAGACACAGGCTAGACACAGGCTAGACACAGGCTAGACACAGGCTAGACACAGGGTACACACAGGGTAGACACAGGGTAGACACAGCCTAGACACAGGCTAGACACAGTCTAGACACAGGCTAAACACAGGCTAGACACAGGCTAGACACAGGCTAGACACAGGCTATACACTGGCTAGGCACAGGCTACACACTGGCTAGGCACAGGCTAGACTCTTGCTATGCACAGGCTAGACAAAGGCTAGACACTGGCATGGCACAGGCTAGGCACTGGCTAGACACTGGCTAGGCACACGCTGTGCACATGCCAGTCTCAGGCAAGGCACAGGCTAGACACAGGCTAGACACTGGCTAGGCACAGGCTATGCACATGCCAGTGACAGGCTAGGCACAGGCTAGACACAGGCTAAACACAGGCTAGACACAGGCTAGACACAGGCTAGACACAGGCTAGACACTGGCTAGGCACAGGCTAGACACAGGCTAGACACAGGCTAGACACAGGCTAGACACAGGCTAGACACAGGCTAGACACAGGCTAGACACAGGCAATACACTGGCTAGGCACAGGCTAGACTCTTGCTATGCACAGGCTAGACAAAGGCTAGACACAGGCTAGACACAGGCTAGACACAAGCTAGACATAGGCTAGGCACAGACTAGGCACAGGCTAGGCACAGGCTAGGTACAAGCTAGGCACAGGTTAGGCACAGGCTAGACACAGTCAAGACACAGATTAGAAAAAGGCTAGACAAATGCTAGACACTGGCTAGGCACAGGCTAGGCACAGGCTAGGCACTGGCTAGGCACAGGCTAGGCACAGGCTAGACTCTTGCTTTGCACATGCCAGTCTCAGGCAAGGCACAGGCTAGACACAGGCTAGACACTGGCAAGGCACAGGCTAGGGACAGGCTATGCACATGCCAGTGACAGGCAGGGCACAGGCTAGACACAGGTTAGACACTGGCTTGGCACAGGCTAGACACTGGCTTGGCACAGACTAGACACAGGCTAGACAATGGCTTGGCACAGACTAGACACAGGCTAGACACAAGCTAGACACAGGCTAGACACAGGCTAGACACAGGCTAGACACAGGCTAGACACTGGCTAGGCACAGGCTAGACACTGGCTAGGCACAGGCTAGACACAGGCTAGACACAGGCTAGACACAGGCTAGACACAGGCTAGACACAGGCTAGACACAGGCTAGACACAGGCTAGACACAGGCTAGACACAGGCTAGACACAGGCTATACACTGGCTAGGCACAGGCAATACACTGGCTAGGCACAGGCTAGACTCTTGCTATGCACAGGCTAGACAAAGGCTAGACACTGGCTAGGCACAGGCTAGGCACATGCCAGTCTCAGGCAAGGCACAGGCTAGACACAGGCTAGACACAGGCTAGACACAGGCTAGACACAGGCTAGACACAGGCTAGACACAGGCTAGACACAGGCTAGACACAGGCTAGACACAGGGTACACACAGGGTAGACACAGGGTAGACACAGCCTAGACACAGGCTAGACACAGTCTAGACACAGGCTAAACACAGGCTAGACACAGGCTAGACACAGGCTAGACACAGGCTATACACTGGCTAGGCACAGGCTACACACTGGCTAGGCACAGGCTAGACTCTTGCTATGCACAGGCTAGACAAAGGCTAGACACTGGCATGGCACAGGCTAGGCACTGGCTAGACACTGGCTAGGCACACGCTGTGCACATGCCAGTCTCAGGCAAGGCACAGGCTAGACACAGGCTAGACACTGGCTAGGCACAGGCTATGCACATGCCAGTGACAGGCTAGGCACAGGCTAGACACAGGCTAAACACAGGCTAGACACAGGCTAGACACAGGGTAGACACAGGTTAGACACAGGCTAGACACAGGCTAGACACAGGCTAGACACAGGCTAAACACAGGCTAGACACAGGCTAGACACAGGCTAGACACAGGCTAAACACAGGCTAGACACAGGCTAGACACATGCTAGACACAGGCTAGACACAGGCTAGACACAAGCTAGACATAGGCTAGGCACAGACTAGGCACAGGCTAGGCACAGGCTAGGTACAAGCTAGGCACAGGTTAGGCACAGGCTAGACACAGTCAAGACACAGATTAGAAAAAGGCTAGACAAATGCTAGACACTGGCTAGGCACAGGCTAGGCACAGGCTAGGCACTGGCTAGGCACAGGCTAGGCACAGGCTAGACTCTTGCTTTGCACATGCCAGTCTCAGGCAAGGCACAGGCTAGACACAGGCTAGACACTGGCAAGGCACAGGCTAGGGACAGGCTATGCACATGCCAGTGACAGGCAGGGCACAGGCTAGACACAGGTTAGACACTGGCTTGGCACAGGCTAGACACTGGCTTGGCACAGACTAGACACAGGCTAGACAATGGCTTGGCACAGACTAGACACAGGCTAGACACAAGCTAGACACAGGCTAGACACAGGCTAGACACAGGCTAGACACAGGCTAGACACATGCTAGACACAGGCTAGACACAGGCTAGACACAGGCTAGACACAGGCTAGACACATGCTAGACACAGGCTAGACACAGGCTAGACACAGGCTAGACACAGGCTAGACACAGGCTAGACACATGCTAGACACAGTCTAGACACAGGCTAGACACAGGCTAGACACAGGCTAGACACAGGCTAGACACAGGCTATACACTGGCTAGGCACAGGCTATACACTGGCTAGGCACAGGCTAGACACAGGCTAGACACAGGCTAGACACAGGCTATACACTGGCTAGGCACAGGCTATACACTGGCTAGGCACAGGCTAGACTCTTGCTATGCACAGGCTAGACAAAGGCTAGACACTGGCTAGGCACAGGCTAGGCACTGGCTAGACACTGGCTAGGCACACGCTATGCACATGCCAGTCTCAGGCAAGGCACAGGCTAGACACAGGCTAGACACAGGCTAGACACAGGCTAGACACAGGCTAGACACAGGCTAGACACAGGGTAGACACAGGGTAGACACAGGGTAAACACAGGCTAGACACAGGCTAGACACAGGCTAGACACAGGCTAGACACAGGCTAGACACAGGCTAGACACAGGCTATGCACATGCCAGTCTCAGGCAAGGCACAGGCTAGACACAGGCTAGACACTGGCTAGGCACAGGCTATGCACATGCTAGTGACAGGCAAGGCACAGGCTAGACACAGGTTAGACACTGGCTAGGCACAGGCTAGACACTGGCTTGGCACAGACTAGACACAGGCTAGACACAGGCTAGACACATGCTAGAAACAGGCTAGACACAGGCTAGACACAGGCTAGACACAGGCTAGACACAGGCTAGACACAGGCTAGACACAGGCTAGACACAGGCTAGACACAGGCTAGACACAGGCTAGACACAGGCTAAACACAGGCTAGACACAGGCTAAACACAGGCTAGACACAAGCTAGACACATGCTAGACACAGGCTAGACACAGGCTAGACACAGGCTAGGCACAGGCTAGGCACAGGCTAGGTACAAGCTAGGCACAGGTTAGGCACAGGCTAGACACAGGCTAGACACAGTCAAGGCACAGATTAGAAACAGGCTAGACAGAGGCTATACACTGGCTAGGCACAGGGTAGACTCTGGCTATGCCTAGGCTATGCATATGCTATACACAGGGTAGACACAGGCTAGACACATGCTAGACACAGGCTAGACACAGGCTAGACACAGGCTAGACACAGGCTAGACACAGGCTAGACACAGGCTAGACACAGGCTATACACTGGCTAGGCACAGGCTATACACTGGCTAGGCACAGGCTAGACTCTTGCTATGCACAGGCTAGACAAAGGCTAGACACTGGCTAGGCACAGGCTAGGCACTGGCTAGACACTGGCTAGGCACACGCTATGCACATGCCAGTCTCAGGCAAGGCACAGGCTAGACACAGGCTAGACACAAGCTAGACACAGGCTAGACACAGGCTAGACACAGGCTAGACACAGGCTAGACACATGCTAGACACAGGCTAGACACAGGCTAGACACAGGCTAGACACAGGCTAGACACATGATAGACACAGGCTAGACACAGGCTAGACACAGGCTAGACACAGGCTAGACACAGGCTATACACTGGCTAGGCACAGGCTATACACTGGCTAGGCACAGGCTAGACTCTTGCTATGCACAGGCTAGACAAAGGCTAGACACTGGCTAGGCACAGGCTAGGCACTGGCTAGACACTGGCTAGGCACACGCTATGCACATGCCAGTCTCAGGCAAGGCACAGGCTAGACACAGGCTAGACACAGGCTAGACACAGGCTAGACATAGGCTAGACACAGGCTAGACACAGGCTAGACACAGGCTAGACACAGGCTAGACACAGGCTAGACACAGGCTAGACACAGGCTAGACACAGGCTAGACACAGGCTAGACACAGGCTATGCACATGCCAGTCTCAGGCAAGGCACAGGCTAGACACAGGCTAGACACTGGCTAGGCACAGGCTATGCACATGCCAGTGACAGGCAAGGCACAGGCTAGACACAGGTTAGACACTGGCTAGGCACAGGCTAGACACTGGCTTGGCACAGACTAGACACAGGCTAGACACAGGCTAGACACATGCTAGAAACAGGCTAGACACAGGCTAGACACAGGCTAGACACAGGCTAGACACAGGCTAGACACAGGCTAGACACAGGCTAGACACAGGCTAGACACAGGCTAGACACAGGCTAAACACAGGCTAGACACAGGCTAAACACAGGCTAGACACAAGCTAGACACATGCTAGACACAGGCTAGACACAGGCTAGACACAGGCTAGGCACAGGCTAGGCACAGGCTAGGTACAAGCTAGGCACAGGTTAGGCACAGGCTAGACACAGGCTAGACACAGTCAAGGCACAGATTAGAAACAGGCTAGACAGAGGCTATACACTGGCTAGGCACAGGGTAGACTCTGGCTATGCCTAGGCTATGCATATGCCAGTCTCAGGCAAGGCACAGGCTAGACACAGGCTAGACACTGGCTAGGCACAGGCTATGAACATGCCAGTGACAGGCAAGGCACAGGCTAGACACAGGCTAGATACTGGCTAGGCACAGGCTATGCACATGCCAGTGACAGGCAAGGCACAGGCTAGACACAGGTTAGACACTGGCTAGGCACAGGCTAGACACTGGCTTGGCACAGACTAGACACAGGCTAGACACAGGCTAGACACAGGCTAGACACAGGCTAGACACAGGATAGACACAGGCTAGACACAGGCTAGACACAGGCTAGACACAGGCTAGACACAGGCTAGACACAGGCTAGACACAGGCTAGACACAGGCTATACACTGGCTAGGCACAGGCTAGACTCTTGCTATGCACAGGGTAGACAAAGGCTAGACACTGGCTAGGCACAGGCTAGGCACTGGCTAGACACTGGCTAGGCACACGCTATGCACATGCCAGTCTCAGGCAAGGCACAGGCTAGACACAGGCTAGACACAGGCTAGACACAGGCTAGACACAGGCTAGACACAGGCTAGACACAGGCTAGACACAGGCTAGACACATGCTAGACACATGCTAGACACAGGCTAGACACAGGTTAGACATAGGCTAGACACAGGCTAAACACAGGCTAGGCACAGGCTAGGCACAGGCTAGGCACAGGCTAGGTACAAGCTAGGCACAGGTTAGGCACAGGCTAGACACAGGCTAGACACAGTCAAGACACAGATTAGAAAAAGGCTAGAGAGAGGCTATACACTTGCTAGGCACAGGCTAGGCACAGGCTAGGTACAAGCTAGGCACAGGTTAGGCACAGGCTATGAACATGCCAGTGACAGGCAAGGTACAGGCTAGACACAGGCTAGACACTGGCTAGGCACAGGCTAGACACTGGCTTGGCACAGACTAGACACAGGCTAGACACAGGCTAGACACAGGCTAGACACAGGCTAGACACAGGCTAGAAACAGGCTAGACACAGGCTAGACACAGGCTATACACTGGCTAGGCACAGGCTATACACTGGCTAGGCACAGGCTAGACTCTTGCTATGCACAGGCTAGACAAAGGCTAGACACTGGCTAGGCACAGGCTAGGCACTGGCTAGACACTGGCTAGGCACACGCTATGCACATGCCAGTCTCACGCAAGGCACAGGCTAGACACAGGCTAGACACAGGCTAGACACAGGCTAGACACAGGCTAGACACAGGCTAGACACAGGCTAGACACAGGCTAGACACAGGCTAGACACAGGCTAGACACAGGCTAGACACAGGCTAAACACAGGCTAGACACAGGCTAGACACAGGCTAGGCACAGGCTAGGCACAGGCTAGGCACAGGCTAGGTACAAGCTAGGCACAGGTTAGGCACAGGCTAGACACAGGCTAGACACAGTCAAGACACAGATTAGAAAAAGGCTAGAGAGAGGCTATACACTTGCTAGGCACAGGGTAGACTCTGGCTATGCCTAGGCTATGCATATGCCAGTCTCAGGCAAGGCACAGGCTAGACACAGGCTAGACACTGGCTAGGCACAGGCTAGACACTGGCTTGGCACAGACTAGAGACTGGCTAAACACAGGCTAGACACAGGCTAGACACAGGCTTGACACAGGCTAGACACAGGCTAGACACAGGCTAGACACGGGCTAGACACAGGCTAGACAGAGGCTAGACACTGGCTAGGCACAGGCTAGACACTGGCTTGGCACAGACTAGACACTAGCTAAACACAGGCTTGACACAGGCTAGACACAGGCTTGATACAGGCTAGACACAGGCTAGACACTGGCTAGGCACACGCTATGCACATGCCAATCTCAGGCAAGGCACAGGCTAGACACAGGCTAGACACAGGCTAGACACAGGCTAGACACAGGCTAGACACAGGCTAGACACAGGCTTGACACAGGGTAGACACAGGGTAGACACAGGCTAGACACAGGCTAGACACAGGCTAGACACAGGCTAGACACAGGCTAGACACAGGCTAGACACAGGCTAGACACAGGCTAGACACAGGCTAGACACAGGCTAGACACAGGCTAGACACAGGCTAGACACAGGCTAGACACAGGCTAGACACAGGCTAGACACAGGCTAGACACAGGCTAGACACAGGCTAGACACAGGCTAGACACAGGCTAGACACAGGCTAAACACAGGCTAGACACAAGCTAGACACATGCTAGACACAGGCTAGACACAGGCTAGACACAGGCTAGGCACAGGCTAGGCACAGGCTAGGCACAGGCTAGGCACAGGCTAGGCACAGGCTAGGTACAAGCTAGGCACAGGTTAGGCACAGGCTAGACACAGTCAAGGCACAGATTAGAAAAAGGCTAGACAGAGGCTATACACTGGCTAGGCACAGGGTAGACTCTGGCTATGCCTAGGCTATGCATATGCCAGTCTCAGGCAAGGCACAGGCTAGACACAGGCTAGACACTGGCTAGGCACAGGCTATGAACATGCCAGTGACAGGCAAGGCACAGGCTAGACACAGGCTAGACACTGGCTAGGCACAGGCTATGCACAGGCCAGACACAGGCAAGGCACAGGCTAGACACAGGCTAGACACAGGCTAGACACAGGCTAGACACTGGCTTGGCACAGGCTAGACACAGGCTAGACACAGGCTAGACACAGGCTAGACACAGGCTAGACACAGGCTAGACACAGGCTAGACACAGGCTAGACACAGGCTAGACACAGGCTAGACACAGGCTAGACACAGGCTAGACACAAGCTAGACACAGGCTATACACTGGCTAGGCACAGGCTAGACTCTTGCTATGCACAGGCTAGACAAAGGCTAGACACTGGCTAGGCACAGGCTAGGCACTGGCTAGACACTGGCTAGGCACACGCTATGCACATGCCAGTCTCAGGCAAGGCACAGGCTAGACACAGGCTAGACACAGGCTAGACACAGGCTAGACACAGGCTAGACACAGGCTAGACACAGGCTAGACACAGGCTAGACACATGCTAGACACAGGCTAGACACAGGCTAGACACAGGCTAGACACAGGCTAGACACAGGCTAGACACAGGCTAGACACAGGCTAGACACAGGCTAGACACAGGCTAGACACAGGCTATACACTGGCTAGGCACAGGCTATACACTGGCTAGGCACAGGCTAGACTCTTGCTATGCACAGGCTAGACAAAGGCTAGACACTGGCTAGGCACAGGCTAGGCACTGGCTAGACACTGGCTAGGCACACGCTATGCACATGCCAGTCTCAGGCAAGGCACAGGCTAGACACAGGCTAGACACAGGCTAGACACAGGCTAGACACAGGCTAGACACAGGCTAGACACAGGGTAGACACAGGCTAGACACAGGCTAGACACAGGCTAGACACAGGCTAGACACAGGCTAGACACAGGCTAGACACAGGCTAGACACAGGCTATGCACATGCCAGTCTCAGGCAAGGCACAGGCTAGACACAGGCTAGACACTGGCTAGGCACAGGCTATGCACATGCCAGTGACAGGCAAGGCACAGGCTAGACACAGGTTAGACACTGGCTAGGCACAGGCTAGACACTGGCTAGGCACAGACTAGACACAGGCTAGACACAGGCTAGACACAGGCTAGAAACAGGCTAGACACAGGCTAGACACAGGCTAGACACAGGCTAGACACAGGCTAGACACAGGCTAGACACAGGCTAGACACAGGCTAGACACAGGCTAGACACAGGCTAAACACAGGCTAGACACAGGCTAGACACAGGCTAGACACAGGCTAGACACAGGCTAGACACAGGCTAGACACAGGCTAGACACAGGCTAGGCACAGGCTAGGCACAGGCTAGCAGGCTAGGTACAAGCTAGGCACAGGTTAGGCACAGGCTAGACACAGGCTAGACACAGTCAAGGCACAGATTAGAAAAAGGCTAGACAGAGGCTATACACTGGCTAGGCACAGGGTAGACTCTGGCTATGCCTAGGCTATGCATATGCCAGTCTCAGGCAAGGCACAGGCTAGACACAGGCTAGACACTGGCTAGGCACAGGCTATGAACATGCCAGTGACAGGCAAGGCACAGGCTAGACACAGGCTAGACACTGGCTAGGCACAGGCTATGCACATGCCAGTGACAGGCAAGGCACAGGCTAGACACAGGTTAGACACTGGCTAGGCACAGGCTAGACACTGGCTTGGCACAGACTAGGCACAGGCTAGACACAGGCTAGACACAGGCTAGACACAGGCTAGACACAGGCTAGACACAGGCTAGACACAGGCTAGACACAGGCTAGACACAGGCTAGGCACAGGCTAGGCACAAGCTAGGCACAGGTTAGGCACAGGCTAGACACAGGCTAGACACAGTCAAGACACAGATAAGAAAAGGCTAGAGAGAGGCTATACACTGGCTAGGCACAGGCCAGGCACAGGCTAGGCACAAGCTAGGCACAGGTTAGGCACAGGCTATGCACATGCCAGTGACAGGCAAGGCACAGGCTAGACACAGGCTAGACACTGGCTAGGCACAGGCTAGACACTGGCTTGGCACAGACTAGACACAGGCTAGACACAGGCTAGACACAGGCTAGACACAGGCTAGACACAGGCTAGACACAGGCTAGGCACAGGCTATACACATGGCTAGGCACAGGCTAGACTCTTGCTATGCACAGGCTAGACAAAGGCTAGACACTGGCTAGGCACAGGCTAGGCACTGGCTAGACACTGGCTAGGCACACGCTATGCACATGCCAGTCTCAGGCAAGGCACAGGCTAGACACAGGCTAGACACAGGCTAGACACAGACTAGACACAGGCTAGACGCAGGCTAGACACAGGCTAGACACAGGCTAGACACAGGCTAGACACAGGCTAAACACAGGCTAGACACAGGCTAAACACATGCTAGACACAGGCTAGACACAGGCTAGACACAGGCTAGACACAGGCTAGGCACAGGCTAGGCACAGGCTAGGCACAGGCTAGGTACAAGCTAGGCACAGGTTAGGCACAGGCTAGACACAGGCTAGACACAGTCAAGACACAGATTAGAAAAAGGCTAGAGAGAGGCTATACACTTGCTAGGCACAGGGAAGACTCTGGCTATGCCTAGGCTATGCATATGCCAGTCTCAGGCAAGGCACAGGCTAGACACAGGCTAGACACTGGCTAGGCACAGGCTAGACACTGGCTTGGCACAGACTAGAGACTGGCTAAACACAGGCTAGACACAGGCTAGACACAGGCTAGACACAGGCTAGACACAGGCTAGACACAGGCTAGACACGTGCTAGACACAATCTAGACAGAGGCTAGACACTGGCTAGGCACAGGCTAGACACTGGCTTGGCACAGACTAGACACTAGCTAAACACAGGCTTGACACAGGCTAGACACAGGCTTGATACAGGCTAGACACAGGCTAGACACAGGCTAGACACAGGCTAGACACTGGCTAGGCACACGCTATGCACATGCCAATCTCAGGCAAGGCACAGGCTAGACACAGGCTAGACACAGGCTAGACACAGGCTAGACACAGGCTAGACACAGGCTAGACACAGGCTAGACACAGGCTAGACACAGGCTAGACACAGGCTAGACACAGGCTAGACACAGGCTAGACACAGGCTAGACACAGGCTAGACACACGCTAGACACAGGCTAGACACAGGCTAGACACAGGCTAGACACAGGCTAGGACACAGGCTAGACACAGGCTAGACACAGGCTAGACACAGGCTAGACACAGGCTAGACACAGGCTAGACACAGGCTAGACACAGCAGGCTAGACACAGGCTAGACACAGGCTAGACACAGGCTAGACACAGGCTAGACACAGGCTAGACACAAGCTAGACACATGCTAGACACAGGCTAGACACAGGCTAGACACAGGCTAGGCACAGGCTAGGCACAGGCTAGGCACAGGCTAGGTACAAGCTAGGCACAGGTTAGGCACAGGCTAGACACAGGCTAGACACAGTCAAGGCACAGATTAGAAAAAGGCTAGACAGAGGCTATACACTGGCTAGGCACAGGGTAAACTCTGGCTATGCCTAGGCTATGCATATGCCAGTCTCAGGCAAGGCACAGGCTAGACACAGGCTAGACACTGGCTAGGCACAGGCTATGAACATGCCAGTGACAGGCAAGTCACAGGCTGGACACAGGCTAGACACTGGCTAGGCACAGGCTATGCACATGCCAGTGACAGGCAAGGCACAGGCTAGACACAGGTTAGACACTGGCTAGGCACAGGCTAGACACTGGCTTGGCACAGACTAGACACAGGCTAGACACAGGCTAGACACAGGCTAGACACAGGCTAGACACAGGCTAGACACAGGCTAGACACAGGCTAGACACAGGCTAGACACAGGCTAGACACAGGCTATACACTGGCTAGGCACAGGCTAGACTCTTGCTATGCACAGGCTAGACAAAGGCTAGACACTGGCTAGGCACAGGCTAGGCACTGGCCAGACACTGGCTAGGCACACGCTATGCACATGCCAGTCTCAGGCAAGGCACAGGCTAGACACAGGCTAGACACAGGCTAGACACAGGCTAGGCACAGCTATGCACATGCCAGTCTCAGCAAGGCACAGGCTAGACACAGGCTAGACACAGGCTAGACACAGGCTAGACACAGGCTAGACACAGGCTAGACACAGGCTAGACACAGGCTAGACACAGGCTAGACACTGGCTAGACACAGGCTAGACACATGCTAGACACAGGCTAGACACAGGCTAGACACAGGCTAGACACAGGCTAAGCACAGGCTAGGCACAGGCTAGGTACAAGCTAGGCACAGGTTAGGCACAGGCTAGACACAGGCTAGACACAGTCAAGACACAGATTAGAAAAAGGCTAGAGAGAGGCTATACACTTGCTAGGCACAGGCTAGGCACAGGCTAGGTACAAGCTAGGCACAGGTTAAGGCACTAGAGCCATGACACAGGCCAGACACAGGCTAGACACTGGCTAGGCACAGGCTAGACACTGACTGCACAGGCTAGACACAGGCTAGACACAGGCTAGACACAGGCTAGACACAGGCTAGACACAGGCTAGACACAGGCTATACACTGGCTAGGCACAGGCTATACACTGGCTAGGCACAGGCTAGACTCTTGCTATGCACAGGCTAGACAAAGGCTAGACACTGGCTAGGCACAGGCTAGGCACTGGCTAGACACTGGCTAGGCACACGCTATGCACATGCCAGTCTCACGCAAGGCACAGGCTAGACACAGGCTAGACACAGGCTAGACACAGGCTAGACACAGGCTAGACACAGGCTAGACACAGGCTAGACACAGGCTAGACACAGGCTAGACACAGGCTAGACACAGGCTAGACACAGGCTAAACACAGGCTAGACACAGGCTAAACACTTGCTAGACACAGGCTAGACACAGGCTAGACACAGGCTAGACACAGGCTAGGCACAGGCTAGGCACAGGCTAGGCACAGGCTAGGTACAAGCTAGGCACAGGTTAGGCACAGGCTAGACACAGGCTAGACACAGTCAAGACACAGATTAGAAAAAGGCTAGAGAGAGGCCATACACTTGCTAGGCACAGGGTAGACTCTGGCTATGCCTATGCTATGCATATGCCAGTCTCAGGCAAGGCACAGGCTAGACACAGGCTAGACACTGGCTAGGCACAGGCTAGACACTGGCTTGGCACAGACTAGACACTGGCTAAACACAGGCTAGACACAGGCTAGACACAGGCTTGACACAGGCTAGACACAGGCTAGACACAGGCTAGACACGGGCTAGACACAGGCTAGACAGAGGCTAGACACTGGCTAGGCACAGGCTAGACACTGGCTTGGCACAGACTAGACACTAGCTAAACACAGGCTTGACACAGGCTAGACACAGGCTTGATACAGGCTAGACACAGGCTAGACACAGGCTAGACACTGGCTAGGCACACGCTATGCACATGCCAGTCTCAGGCAAGGCACAGGCTAGACACAGGCTATACACTGGCTAGGCACAGGCTAGACTCTTGCTATGCACAGGCTAGACAAAGGCTAGACACTGGCTAGGCACAGGCTAGGCACTGGCTAGAAACTGGCTAGGCACACGCTATGCACATGCCAGTCTCAGGCAAGGCACAGGCTAGACACAGGCTATACACTGGCTAGGCACAGGCTAGACACAGGCTAGGCACAGGCTAGACACAGGCTAGACACAGGCTAGACACAGGCTAGACACTGGCTAGGCACAGGCTAGACACAGGCTAGACACTGGCTAGGCACAGGCTATGCACATGCCAGTCTCACGCAAGGCACAGGCTAGACACAGGCTAGACACAGGCTAGACACAGGCTAGACACAGGCTAGACACAGGCTAGACACAGGCTAGACACAGGCTAGACACAGGCTAGACACAGGCTAGACACAGGCTAGACACAGGCTAGACACAGGCTAGACACAGGCTTGACACAGGCTAGACACAGGCTAAACACAGGCTAGACACAGGCTAGACACTGGCTAGACACAGGCTAGACACAGGCTAGACACAGGCTAGACACAGGCTAGGCACAGGCTAGGCACAGGCTAGGCACAGGCTAGGCACAAGCTAGGCACAGGTTAGGCACAGGCTAGACACAGGCTAGACACAGTCAAGACACAGATTAGAAAAAGGCTAGAGAGAGGCCATACACTTGCTAGGCACAGGGTAGACTCTGGCTATGCCTATGCTATGCATATGCCAGTTTCAGGCAAGGCACAGGCTAGACACAGGCTAGACACTGGCTAGGCACAGGCTAGACACTGGCTTGGCACAGACTAGACACTGGCTAAACACAGGCTAGACACAGGCTAGACACAGGCTTGGCACAGGCTAGACACAAGCTAGACACAGGCTAGACACGGGCTAGACACAGGCTAGACAGAGGCTAGACACTGGCTAGGCACAGGCTAGACACTGGCTTGGCACAGACTAGACACTAGCTAAACACAGGCTTGACACAGGCTAGACACAGGCTTGATACAGGCTAGACACAGGCTAGACACAGGCTAGACACTGGCTAGGCACACGCTATGCACATGCAAATCTCAGGCGAGGCACAGGCTAGACACAGGCTAGACACAGGCTAGACACAGGCTATACACTGGCTAGGCACAGGCTAGACTCTTGCTATGCACAGGCTAGACAAAGGCTAGACACTGGCTAGGCACAGGCTAGGCACTGGCTAGAAACTGGCTAGGCACACGCTATGCACATGCCAGTCTCAGGCAAGGCACAGGCTAGACACAGGCTAGACACAGGCTATACACTGGCTAGGCACAGGCTATACACTGGCTAGGCACAGGCTAGACTCTTGCTATGCACAGGCTAGACAAAGGCTAGACACTGGCTAGGCACAGGCTAGGCACTGGCTAGACACTGGCTAGGCACACGCTATGCACATGCCAGTCTCACGCAAGGCACAGGCTAGACACAGGCTAGACACAGGCTAGACACAGGCTAGACACAGGCTAGACACAGGCTAGACACAGGCTAGACACAGGCTAGACACAGGCTAGACACAGGCTAGACACAGGCTAGACACAGGCTAGACGCAGGCTAGACACAGGCTTGACACAGGCTAGACACAGGCTAAACACAGGCTAGACACAGGCTAAACACTTGCTAGACACAGGCTAGACACAGGCTAGACACAGGCTAGACACAGGCTAGGCACAGGCTAGGCACAGGCTAGGCACAGGCTAGGTACAAGCTAGGCACAGGTTAGGCACAGGCTAGACACAGGCTAGACACAGTCAAGACACAGATTAGAAAAAGGCTAGAGAGAGGCTATACACTTGCTAGGCACAGGGCAGACTCTGGCTATGCTTATGCTATGCATATGCCAGTCTCAGGCAAGGCACAGGCTAGACACAGGCTAGACACTGGCTAGGCACAGGCTAGACACTGGCTTGGCACAGACTAGACACTGGCTAAACACAGGCTAGACACAGGCTAGACACAGGCTTGACACAGGCTAGACACAAGCTAGACAAAGGCTAGACACGGGCTAGACACAGGCTAGACAGAGGCTAGACACTGGCTAGGCACAGGCTAGACACTGGCTTGGCACAGACTAGACACTAGCTAAACACAGGCTTGACACAGGCTAGATACAGGCTTGATACAGGCTAGACACAGGCTAGACACAGGCTAGACACTGGCTAGGCACACGCTATGCACATGCAAATCTCAGGCAAGGCACAGGCTAGACACAGGCTAGACACAGGCTAGACACAGGCTATACACTGGCTAGGCACAGGCTAGACTCTTGCTATGCACAGGCTAGACAAAGGCTAGACACTGGCTAGGCACAGGCTAGGCACTGGCTAGAAACTGGCTAGGCACACGCTATGCACATGCCGGTCTCAGGCAAGGCACAGGCTAGACACAGGCTAGACACAGGCTAGACACAGGCTAGACACAGGCTAGACACAGGCTAGACACAGGCTAGACACAGGCTAGACACAGGCTAGACACAGGGTAGACACAGGCTAGACACAGGCTAGACACAGGCTAGACACAGGCTAGACACAGGCTAGACACAGGCTAGACACAGGCTAGACACAGGCTAGACACAGGCTAGACACAGGCTAAACACAGGCTAGACACAGGCTAAACACAGGCTAGACACAGGCTAGACACAGGCTAGACACAGGCTAGACACAGGCTAGACACAGGCTAGGCACAGGCTAGGCACAGGCTAGGCACAGGCTAGGCACAGGCTAGGCACAGGCTAGGCACAGGCTAGGCACAGGCACAGGCTAGGCACAGGCTAGGCACAGGCTAGGCACAGGCTAGGCACAGGCTAGGCACAGGCTAGGCACAGGCTAGGCTAGGCACAGGTTAGGCATAGGCTAGACACAGGCTAGACACAGTCAAGACACAGATTAGAAAAAGGCTAGACAGAGGCTATACACTTGCTAGGCACAGGGTAGACTCTGGCTATGCCTAGGCTATGCACATGCCAGTCTCAGGCAAGGCACAGGCTAGACACAGGCTAGACACTGGCTAGGCACAGGCTATGAACATGCCAGTGACAGGCAAGGCACAGGCTAGACACAGGTTAGACACTGACTAGGCACAGGCTAGACACTGGCTTGGCACAGACTAGACACTGGCTAAACACAGGCTTGACACAGGTTAGACACAGGCTTGACACAGGCTACACACAGGCTAGACACTGGCTTGGCACAGACTAGACACTGGCTAAACACAGGCTAGACACAGGCTAGACACAGGCTAGACACAGGCTTGACACAGGCTAGACACAGGCTAGACACAGGCTAGACACAGGCTAGACACAGGCTAGACACAGGCCTGACACAGGCTAGAAACAGGCTAGACACAGGCTAGACACAGGCTAGACACAGGCTAGACACAGGCTAGACACAGGCTAGACACAGGCTAGACACAGGCTAGACACAGGCTAGGCACAGGCTAGGCACAGGCTAGGCACAAGCTAGGCACAGGTTAGGCACAGGTTAGGCACAGGTTAGACACAGGCTAGACACAGTCAAGACACAGACTAGAAAAAGGCTAGACAGAAGCTAGACACAGGCTAGACACAGGCTAGACACATGCTAGACACAGGATAGACACAGGCTAGACACAGGCTAGACACAGGCTAGACACAGGCTAGACACAGGCTAGACACAGGCTAGGCACAGGCTAGGCACAGGCTAGGCACAAGCTAGGCAAAGGTTAGGCACAGGCTAGACACAGGCTAGACACAGTCAAGACACAGACTAGAAAAAGGCTAGACAGAGGCTATACACTGGCTAGGCACAGGCTAGACTCTGGCTATGAACAGGCTAGACAAAGGTTAGACACTGGCTAGGCACAGGCTAGGCACTGGCTAGACACTGGCTAGGCACAGGCTAGGCACTAGCTAGACACTGGCTAGACACAGGCTAGACACAGGCTAGACACTGGCTAGATACACTGGCTAGACACAGGCTAGACACAGGCTAGACACAGGCTAGACACAGGCTAGACACAGGCTAGACACAGGCTAGACACAGGCTAGACACAGGCTAGACACAGGCTAGACACAGGCTAGACACAGGCTAGACACAGGCTAGACACAGGCTAGACACAGGCTAGACACAGGCTAGACACAGGCTAGACACAGGCTAGACACAGGCTAGACACAGGCTAGACACAGGCTAGACACAGGCTAGACACAGGCTAGACACAGGCTAGACACAGGCTAGACACAGGCTAGACACAGGCTAGACACAGGCTAGACACAGGCTAGACACAGGCTAAACACAGGCTAGGCACAGGCTGGACACAGGCTAGACACAGGCTAGACACAGGCTAGACACAGGCTAGACACAGGCTAGACACAGGCTAGACACAGGCTAGACACAGGCTAGACACAGGCTAGACACAGGCTAGACACAGGCTAGACACAGGCTAGACACAGGCTAGACACAGGCTAGACACAGGCTATGCACATGCCAGTCTCAGGAAAGTCACAGGCTAGACACAGGCTAGACACAGGCTAGACACAGGCTAGACACAGGCTAGACACAGGCTAGACACAGGCTAGACACAGGCTAGACACAGGCTAGACACAGGCTAGACACAGGCTAGACACAGGCTAGACACAGGCTAGACACAGGCTAGACACAGGCTAGCACAGGCAGACACAGGCTAGACACAGGCTAGACACAGGCTAGACACAGGCTAGACACAGGCTAGACACAGGCTAGACACAGGCTAGACACAGGCTAGACACAGGCTAGACACAGGCTAGACACAGGCTAGGCACAGGCTAGACTCTTGCTATGCACAGGCTAGACAAAGGGTAGACACTGGCTAGGCACAGGCTAGGCACTGGCTAGACACTGGCTAGGCACACGCTATGCACATGCCAGTCTCAGGAAAGTCACAGGCTAGACACAGGCTAGACACAGGCTAGACACAGGCTAGACACAGGCTAGACACAGGCTAGACACAGGCTAGACACAGGCTAGACACAGGCTAGACACAGGCTAGACACAGGCTAGACACAGGCTAGACACAGGCTAGACACAGGCTAGACACAGGCTAGACACAGGCTAGACACAGGCTAGACACAGGCTAGACACAGGCTAGACACAGGCTAGACACAGGCTAGACACAGGCTAGACACAGGCTAGACACAGGCTAGACACAGGCTAGACACAGGCTAGACACAGGCTAGACACAGGCTAGACACAGGCACAGGCTAGACAGGCTAGACACAGGCTAGACACAGGCTAGACACAGGCTAGACACAGGCTAGACACAGGCTAGACACAGGCTAGACACAGGCTAGACACAGGCTAGGCACAGGCTATGCACAGGCTAGGCACAAACTAGGCACAGGTTAGGCACAGGCTAGACACAGGCTAGACACAGTCAAGACACGGACTAGAAAAAGGCTAGACAGAGGCTAGACACAGGCTAGACACAGGCTAGACACATGCTAGACACAGGCTAGACACAGGCTAGACACAGGCTAGACACAGGCTAGGCACAGGCTAGGCACAAGCTAGGCACAGGTTAGGCACAGGCTAGACACAGGCTAGACACAGTCAAGACACAGACTAGAAAAAGGCTAGACAGAGGCTATACACTGGCTAGGCACAGGCTAGACTCTGGCTATGCACAGGCTAGACAAAGGCTAGACACTGGCTAGGCACAGGCTAGGCACTGGCTAGACACTGGCTAGGCACAGGCTAGGCACTGGCTAGGCACAGGCTAGGCACTGGCTAGACACTGGCTAGGCACACGCTATGCACATGCCAGTCTCAGGCAAGACACAGGCTAGAGAAAGGCTAGACACAGGCTAGACACAGGCTAGACACAGGCTAGACACAGGCTAGACACAGGCTAGACACAGGCTAGACACAGGCTAGACACAGGCTAGACACAGGCTAGACACTGGCTAGACACAGGCTAGACATAGGCTAGACACAGGCTAGACACAGGTTAGAGACAGGCAAAGCACAGGCTAGACACAGGCTAGACACAGGCTAGACACAGGCTAGACACAGTCTATACACAGGCTAGACACAGGCTAGACACAGGCTAGACACGGGTTAGACACAGGCTA
This sequence comes from Zaprionus gabonicus, assembly GCA_018903695.1. Classification (NCBI taxonomy): domain Eukaryota; kingdom Metazoa; phylum Arthropoda; class Insecta; order Diptera; family Drosophilidae; genus Zaprionus; species Zaprionus gabonicus. The sequence goes on from JAEIFO010001112.1 coordinate 52,382, forward strand.
GACTCTTGATATGCACAGGCTAGACAAAGGGTAGACACTGGCTAGGCACAGGCTAGGCACTGGCTAGACACAGGCTAGACACAGGGTAGACACAGGCTAGAAACAGGCTAGAAACAGGCTAGAAACAGGCTAAAAACAGGCTAGACACAGGCTAGACACAGGCTAGACACAGGCTAGACACAGGCTAGACACAGGCTAGATACAGGCTAGACACAGGCTAGACACAGGCTAGGCACAGACTAGACACAGGCTAGACACAGGCTAGACACAGGCTAGACACAGGCTAGACACAGGGTAGACACAGGCTAGAAACAGGCTAGAATCAGGCTAGACACAGGCTAGAAACAGGCTGGACACAGGCTAGACACAGGCTAGACACAGGCTAGACACAGGGTAGACACAGGCTAGAAACAGGCTAGAAACAGGCTAGAAACAGGCTAGAAACAGGCTAGACACAGGCTAGACACAGGCTAGGCACAAGCTAGGCACAGGTTAGTCACAGGCTAGACACAGGCTATACACTGGCTAGGCACAGGCTAGACTCTGGCTATGCACCGGCTAGACAAAGGCTAGACACTGGCTAGGCACAGGCTAGGCACTGGCTAGACACTGGCTAGGCACACGCTATGTACATGCCAGTCTCAGGAAAGACACAGGCTAGAGACAGGCTAGACACAGGCTAGACACAGGCTAGACACAGGCTATACACAGGCTAGACACAGGCTAGACACAGGCTAGACACAGGCTAGACACAGGCTAGACACAGGCTAGACTTTTGCTATGCACAGGCTAGACAAAGGGTAGACACTGGCTAGGCACAGGCTAGGCACTGGTTAGACACTGGCTAGGCACACGCTATGCACATGCCAGTCTCAGGCAACGCACAGGCTAGACACAGGCTAGACACAGGCTAGACACAGGCTAGACACAGGCTAGACACAGGCTAGACACAGGCTAGACACAGGCTAGACACAGGCTAGACACAGGCTAGACACAGGCTAGACACAGGCTAGACACAGGCTAGACACAGGCTAGACACAGGCTAGACACAGGCTAGACACAGGCTAGACACAGGCTAGACACAGGCTAGACACAGGCTAGACACAGGCTAGACACAGGCTAGACACAGGCTAGACACAGGCTAGACACAGGCTAGACACAGGCTAGACACAGGCTAGACACAGGCTAGACACAGGCTAGACACAGGCTAGACACAGGCTAGACACAGGCTAGAGGCACAGGCTATGCACAGGCCAGTCACAGGACAGGCTAGACACAGGCTAGACACAGGCTAGACACAGGCTAGACACAGGCTAGGCACAGGCTAGGCACAGGCTAGACACAGGCTAGGCACAGGCTAGACACAGGCTAGGCACAGGCTAGGCTAGGCAGGCAGGCACAGGCACAGGCTAGGCACAGGCTAGGCACAGGCTAGGCACAGGCTAGGCACAGGCTAGGCTAGGCACAGGCTAGGCACAGGCTAGGCACAGGCTAGGCACAGGCTAGGGCCAGGCACAGGCTAGGCACAGGCTAGGCACTGGCTAGGCACAGGCTAGACACAGGCTAGGCACAGGCTAGGCACAGGCTAGGCACAGGCTAGGCACAGGCTAGGCACAGGCTAGGCACAGGCTAGGCACAGGCAGGGCACAGGCTAGGCACAGGCTAGGCACTAGCTAGGCACAGGCTAGGCACTGGCTAGGCACTGGCTAGACACTGGCTAGGCACACGCTATGCACATGCCAGTCACAGGCAAGGCACAGGCTAGACACAGGCTAGACACAGGCTAGACACAGGCTAGGCACAGGCAAGGCACAGGCTAGACACAGGCTAGACACTGGCTAGGCACACGCTATGCGCATGCCAGTCACAGGCAAGGCACAGGCTAGACACTGGCTAGGCACAGGCTAGACACTGTCTTGGCACAGACTAGATACTGGCTAAGCACATGCTAGACACAGGCTAGAAACTGGCTAGGCACAGGCTAGACACAGGCTAGACACTGGGTGGGCACAGGCTAGACACTGGCTAGGCACAGGCTATACACTGGCTAGGCACAGGCTAGACACAGGCTATGCACAGGCTAGACAAAGGCTAGACACTGGCTAGACACAGGCTAGGCACTGGCTAGACACTGGCTAGGCACACGCTATGCACATGCCTGTCTCAGGCAAGGCACAGGCTAGACACAGGCTAGACACTGGCTAGGCACAGGCTATGCACATGCCAGTCTCAGGCTAGGCTAGACACAGGCTAGAAACTGGCTAGGCACAGGCTATGCACATGCCAGTCACAGGCAAGGCACAGGCTAGACACTGGCTAAGCACAGGCTAGACACAGGCTAGAAACTGGCTAGGCACAGGCTAGACACAGGCTAGACACTGGCTGGGCACAGGCTAGACACTGGCCTAGGCACAGGCTAGACACAGGCTAGACACAGGCTAGACACAGGCTAGACACAGGCTAGACACAGGCTAGACACAGGCTAGACACAGGCTAGACACAGGCTACACACAGGCCAGACACAGGCTAGACACAGGCTAGACACTGGCTGGGCACAGGCTAGACACTGGCTAGGCACAGGCTAGACACAGGCTAGACACAGGCTAGACACAGGCTAGACACAGGCTAGACACAGGCTAGACACAGGCTAGACACAGGCTAGACACAGGCTAGACACAGGCTAGGCACAGGCTAGGCACAGGCTAGGCACAGGCTAGGCACAGGCTAGGCACAGGCTAGGCACAGGCTAGGCACAGGCTAGGCACAGGCTAGGCACAGGCTAGGCACTGGCTAGGCACTGGCCAGACACTGGCTAGGCACACGCTATGCACATGCCAGTCTCAGGCAAGGCACAGGCTAGACACAGGCTAGACACTGGCTAGGCACAGGCTATGCACCTGCCAGTCACAGGCAAGGCACAGGCTAGACACAGGCTAGACACAGGCTAGGCACAGGCTAGGCACAGGCTAGGCACTGGCTAGACACTGGCTAGGCACACGCTATGCACATGCAAGTCTCAGGCAAGGCACAGGCTAGACACAGGCTAGACACTGGCTAGGCACAGGCTATGCACATGCCAGTCTCAGGCAAGGCTAGACACAGGCTAGACACTGGCTAGGCACAGGCTATGCACATGCCAGTCACAGGCAAGGCACAGGCTAGACACTGGCTAGGCACAGGCTAGACACAGGCTAGACACTGGCTGGGCACAGGCTAGACACAGGCTAGACACAGGCTAGACACAGGCTAGACACAGGCTAGACACAGGCTAGACACAGGCTAGACACAGGCTAGACACAGGCTAGACACAGACACAGGCTAGACACAGGCTAGACACAGGCTAGACACAGGCTAGACACAGGCTTGACACAGGCTAGACACAGGCTAGACACAGGCTAGACACAGGCTAGACAGAGGCCATACACTGGCTAGGCACAGGCTAGACACAGGCTAGGCACAGGCTAGACAAAGGCTAGACACTGGCTAGGCACAGGCTAGGCACTGGCTAGACACAGGCTAGGCACAGGCTAGACACTGGCTAGGCACTGGCTAGACACTGGCCAGGCACAGGCTAGACACAGGCTAGGCACTGGCTAGACACTGGCTAGGCACAGGCTAGACACTGGCTAGGCACTGGCTAGGCACAGGCTATGCACATGCCTGTCTCAGGCAAGGCACAGGCTAGACACAGGCTAGACACTGGCTAGGCACAGGCTAGCATGCACATGCCAGTCACAGGCCAGGCTAGACACAGGCTAGACACTGGCTAGGCACAGGCTATGCACAGGCCAGTCACAGGCAAGGCACAGGCTAGACACTGGCTAGGCACAGGCTAGACACAGGCTAGACACTGGCTAGGCACAGGCTAGACACAGGCTAGACACAGGCTAGGCACAGGCTAGACACTGGCTAGGCACAGGCTAGACACAGGCTATGCACATGCCAGTCTCAGGCAAGGCACAGGCTAGACACAGGCTAGACACTGGCTAGGCACAGGCTATGCACATGCCAGTCTCAGGCAAGGCACAGGCTAGACACAGGCTAGGCACTGGCTAGGCACAGGCTATGCACATGCCAGTCACAGGCAAGGCACAGGCTAGACACTGGCTAGGCACAGGCTAGACACAGGCTAGACACTGGCTAGGCACAGGCTAGGCACAGGCCAGTCACAGGCAAGGCACAGGCTAGACACAGGCTAGACACAGGCTAGACACAGGCTAGACACAGGCTAGGCACAGGCTAGACACAGGCTAGACACTGGCTAGGCACAGGCTAGACACTGGCTAGGCACAGGCTAGACACAGGCTAGGCACATGCCAGTCTCAGGCAAGGCACAGGCTAGACACAGGCTAGACACTGGCTAGGCACAGGCTATGCACATGCCAGTCTCAGGCTAGGCTAGACACAGGCTAGACACTGGCTAGGCACAGGCTAGGCACATGCCAGTCACAGGCAAGGCACAGGCTAGACACAGGCTAGACACTGGCTAGGCACAGGCTAGACACTGGCTAGGCACAGGCTAGACACTGGCTAGGCACAGGCTAGACACTGGCTAGGCACTGGCTAGCACACACTGGCACAGGACACAGGCTAGACACTGGCTAGGCACAGGCTATGCACATGCCAGTCACAGGCAAGGCACAGGCTAGACACAGGCTAGACACTGGCTAGGCACAGGCTATGCACATGCCAGTCTCAGGCACAGGCTAGACACAGGCTAGACACTGGCTAGGCACAGGCTAGGCACATGCCAGTCACAGGCAAGGCACAGGCTAGACACTGGCTAAGCACAGGCTAGACACAGGCTAGACACTGGCTAGGCACAGGCTAGACACAGGCTAGACACTGGCTAGGCACAGGCTAGACACTGGCTAGGCACAGGCTAGACACAGGCTAGGCACAGGCTAGACACAGGCTAGGCACAGGCTAGACACAGGCTAGGCACAGGCTAGACACTGGCTAGGCACAGGCTATGCACATGCCAGGCTAGGCACAGGCAAGGCACAGGCTAGACACAGGCTAGACACTGGCTAGGCACAGGCTATGCACATGCCAGTCACAGGCTAGGCTAGACACAGGCTAGACACTGGCTAGACACAGGCTAGGCACAGGCCAGTCACAGGCAAGGCACAGGCTAGACACAGGCTAGGCACAGGCTAGACACAGGCTAGACACTGGCTAGGCACAGGCTAGACACAGGCTAGACACTGGCTAGGCACAGGCTAGACACAGGCTAGACACAGGCTAGACACAGGCTATGCACATGCCAGTCTCAGGCAAGGCACAGGCTAGACACAGGCTAGACACTGGCTAGGCACAGGCTAGGCACATGCCAGTCTCAGGCAAGGCACAGGCTAGACACTGGCTAGGCACAGGCTAGGCACAGGCCAGTCACAGGCAAGGCACAGGCTAGACACAGGCTAGACACAGGCTAGACACAGGCTAGACACAGGCTAGACACAGGCTAGACACAGGCTAGACACAGGCTAGACACAGGCTAGACACAGGCTAGACACAGGCTAGACACAGGCTAGACACAGGCCAGACACAGGCCAGACACAGGCTAGACACAGGCTAGACACAGGCTAGACACAGGCTAGACACAGGCTAGACACAGGCTAGACACAGGCCAGACACAGGCCAGACACAGGCTAGACACAGGCTAGACACAGGCTAGACACAGGCTAGACACAGGCCAGACACAGGCTAGACACAGGCTAGACACAGGCTAGACACAGGCTAGACACAGGCTAGACACAGGCTAGACACAGGCTAGACACAGGCTAGACACAGGCTAGACACAGGCTAGACACAGGCCAGACACAGGCTAGACACAGGCTAGACACAGGCTAGACACAGGCTAGACACAGGCTAGGCACAGGCTAGGCACAGGCTAGACACAGGCTAGACACACAGGCACAGGCCAGACAGACACCGGCCAGACACCGGCCAGACACCGGCCAGACACCGGCCAGACACCGGCCAGACACAGGCCAGACACAGGCCAGACACAGGCCAGACACCGGCTAGACACAGGCTAGACACAGGCCAGACACCGGCTAGACACAGGCCAGACACAGGCTAGACACACCGGCCAGACACCGGCCAGACACAGGCCAGACACAGGCCAGACACAGGCTAGACACAGGCTAGACACAGGCTAGACACCGGCCAGACACCGGCTAGACACAGGCTAGACACAGGCCAGACACAGGCCAGACACAGGCCAGACACCGGCCTAGACACAGGCCAGACACAGGCCAGACACAGGCTAGACACAGGCCAGACACAGGCTAGACACAGGCCAGACACCGGCCAGACACGGCTAGGGCCAGACACAGGCTAGACACAGGCTAGACACAGGCTAGACACAGGCTAGACACTGGCTAGACACAGGCTAGACACTGGCTAGGCACAGGCTAGGCACAGGCTAGACACTGGCTAGGCACAGGCTATGCACATGCCAGTCACAGGCAAGGCACAGGCTAGACACAGGCTAGACACAGGCTAGGACACAGGCTAGGCCAGGCCAGGCACAGGCAAGGCACAGGCTAGACACAGGCTAGGCACAGGCCAGACACAGGCTAGGCACAGGCTAGACACAGGCTAGGCACAGGCTAGGCACAGGCTAGACACAGGCTAGACACAGGCTAGGCACAGGCTAGACACAGGCCAGACACAGGCTAGACACAGGCTAGACACAGGCTAGACACAGGCTAGGCACAGGCTAGGCACAGGCCAGACACAGGCCTAGGCACAGGCTAGACACAGGCTAGACACAGGCTAGACACAGGCTAGACACAGGCTAGACACAGGCTAGACACAGGCTAGACACAGGCTAGACACAGGCTAGACACAGGCTAGACACAGGCTAGACACAGGCTAGACACAGGCTAGACACAGGCTAGACACAGGCTAGACACAGGCTAGGCACAGGCTAGACACAGGCTAGGCACAGGCCAGACACAGGCTAGGCACAGGCTAGGCACAGGCCAGACACAGGCCAGACACAGGCTAGACACAGGCCAGACACAGGCCAGACACAGGCTAGACACAGGCCAGACACAGGCACAGGCCAGACACAGGCTAGACACAGGCCAGACACAGGCTAGACACAGGCTAGACACAGGCCAGACACAGGCTAGGCACAGGCACACTGGCCAGACACAGGCTAGGACACAGGCTAGACACAGGCTAGACACAGGCTAGACACAGGCTAGACACAGGCTAGACACAGGCTAGACACAGGCCAGGGCACAGGCTAGACACAGGCTAGGCACAGGCTAGACACAGGCTAGACACAGGCTAGGCACAGGCTAGACACAGGCCAGACACAGGCCAGACACAGGCTAGACACAGGCTAGACACAGGCCAGACACAGGCTAGACACAGGCCAGACACAGGCCAGACACAGGCCAGACACAGGCCAGACACAGGCCAGACACAGGCCAGGCACAGGCCAGACACCGGCCAGACACCGGCCAGACACCGGCCAGACACCGGCCAGACACCGGCCAGACACCGGCCAGACACAGGCCAGACACCGGCCAGACACCGGCCAGACACCGGCCAGACACAGGCTAGACACCGGCTAGACACAGGCCAGACACCGGCCAGACACAGGCCAGACACAGGCTACAGACTAGGCACAGGCCAGACACAGGCTAGACACTGGCTAGACACAGGCTAGACACAGGCTAGACACAGGCTAGGCACACATGCACAGGCTCAGGCACAGGCTAGACACAGGCACAGGCACAGGCTAGACACAGGCTAGACACAGGCTAGACACAGGCTAGGCACAGGCTAGACACAGGCTAGGCACAGGCTAGGCACAGGCCAGACACAGGCTAGGCACAGGCTAGGCACAGGCTAGACACAGGCTAGGCACAGGCTAGGCACACATGGCCAGTCACAGGCAAGGCACAGGCTAGACACAGGCTAGACACAGGCTAGACACAGGCTAGACACAGGCTAGGCACAGGCTAGGCACAGGCTAGACACAGGCTAGGCACAGGCTAGACACAGGCTAGGCACAGGCTAGGCACAGGCTAGGCACAGGCTAGGCACAGGCTAGACACAGGCTAGGCACAGGCTAGACACTGGCTAGGCACAGGCTATGCACATGCCAGTCACAGGCAAGGCACAGGCTAGACACAGGCTAGACACAGGCTAGGCACAGGCTAGGCACAGGCCAGGCACAGGCCAGACACAGGCTAGGCACAGGCTAGACACAGGCTAGACACAGGCTAGACACAGGCTAGACACAGGCTAGGCACAGGCCAGACACAGGCTAGGCACAGGCTAGACACAGGCTAGACACAGGCTAGACACAGGCTAGACACAGGCTAGACACAGGCTAGGCACAGGCTAGACACAGGCCAGGCACAGGCCAGCACACAGGCTCAGGCAAGGCACAGGCTAGACACAGGCTAGACACAGGCTAGACACAGGCTAGGCACATGCCAGTCACAGGCAAGGCACAGGCTAGACACAGGCTAGACACAGGCTAGGCACAGGCTAGGCACAGGCCAGACACAGGCAAGGCACAGGCTAGACACAGGCTAGACACAGGCTAGACACAGGCTAGGCACAGGCTAGGCACAGGCTAGACACAGGCTAGACACTGGCTAGGCACAGGCAGACAGGCTAGACACAGGCTAGGACACAGGCTAGGCACAGGCTATGCACATGCCAGTCACACAGGCAAGGCACAGGCTAGACACAGGCTAGACACTGGCTAGGCACAGGCTATGCACATGCCTAGTCACAGGCAAGGCACAGGCTAGACACAGGCTAGACACAGGCTAGGCACAGGCTAGACACAGGCCAGTCACAGGCTAGGCACAGGCTAGACACAGGCTAAACACAGGCTAGGCACAGGCTAGACACAGGCCAGACACAGGCAAGGCACAGGCTAGACACAGGCTAGACACAGGCTAGACACAGGCTAGACACAGGCTAGACACAGGCTAGACACAGGCTAGACACAGGCTAGACACAGGCTAGACACAGGCTAGGCACAGGCTAGGCACAGGCTAGGCACAGGCTAGACACAGGCTAGGCACAGGCTAGACACAGGCTAGGCACAGGCTAGACACTGGCTAGGCACAGGCTAGGCACAGGCCAGTCACAGGCAAGGCACAGGCTAGACACAGGCTAGAGCACAGGCTAGACACAGGCTAGGCACAGGCTAGACACTGGCTAGGCACAGGCTAGACACAGGCTAGCACACAGGCTAGACACAGGCTAGACACAGGCTAGACACTGGCTAGGCACAGGCTAGGCACAGGCCAGACACAGGCAAGGCACAGGCTAGACACAGGCTAGACACAGGCTAGGCACAGGCTATGCACAGGCCAGACACAGGCTAGACACAGGCTAGACACAGGCTAGACACAGGCTAGGCACAGGCTAGACACAGGCCAGACACAGGCTAGGCACAGGCTAGACACAGGCTAGACACAGGCACAGGCTAGACACAGGCTAGGCACAGGCTAGACACAGGCTAGACACAGGCTAGACACAGGCTAGGCACAGGCTAGGCACAGGCTAGGCACAGGCTAGGACACAGGCTAGACACAGGCTAGGCACAGGCTAGGCACATGCCTAGTCACAGGCAAGGCACAGGCTAGACACAGGCTAGACACAGGCTAGACACAGGCTAGGCACAGGGCACAGGCTAGGCACAGGCTAGACACAGGCTAGACACAGGCTAGACACAGGCTAGACACAGGCTAGACACAGGCCAGACACAGGCTAGACACAGGCTAGACACAGGCTAGACACAGGCTAGACACAGGCTAGACACAGGCTAGACACAGGCTAGACACAGGCTAGACACAGGCTAGACACAGGCTAGACACAGGCTAGACACAGGCTAGACACAGGCTAGACACAGGCTAGGCACAGGCTAGACAAAGGCTAGACACAGGCTAGACACAGGCTAGACACAGGCTAGACACAGGCTAGACACAGGCTATGACACAGGCTAGACACAGGCAAGGCACAGGCTAGACACAGGCTAGACACAGGCTAGGCACAGGCTAGGCACAGGCTAGACACAGGCTAGACACAGGCTAGACACAGGCTAGACACAGGCTAGACACAGGCTAGACACAGGCTAGACACAGGCCAGACACAGGCTAGACACAGGCTAGACACAGGCCAGACACAGGCGGCCAGACACAGGCTAGACACAGGCCAGACACAGGCTAGACACAGGCTAGACACAGGCCAGACACAGGCCAGACACAGGCCAGACACAGGCTAGACACAGGCTAGACACAGGCTAGACACAGGCTAGACACAGGCTAGACACAGGCTAGACACAGGCCTAGACACAGGCTAGACACAGGCTAGACACAGGCTAGACACAGGCTAGACACAGGCTAGCACACACAGGCTAGGCACAGGCTAGGCACAGGCTAGGCACAGGCTAGACACAGGCTAGGCACAGGCTAGGCACAGGCTAGACACTGGCTAGGCACAGGCTATGCACATGCCAGTCTCAGGCAAGGCACAGGCTAGACACAGGCTAGACACAGGCTAGGCACAGGCACAGGCTAGACACAGGCTAGGCACAGGCCTAGGCACAGGCTAGGCACAGGCTAGGCACAGGCCAGGCACAGGCTAGGCACAGGCTAGGCACTGGCTAGGACACAGGCTAGACACAGGCTAGGCACACAGGCACATGCCGTCACAGGCAAGGCACAGGCTAGACACAGGCTAGACACAGGCTAGACACAGGCTAGGCACAGGCTAGGCACAGGCTAGGCACAGGCTAGACACAGGCTAGGCACAGGCTAGACACTGGCTAGGCACAGGCTAGACACAGGCTAGGCACTGGCAGGCCAGACACAGGCTAGGCACAGGCTAGACACTGGCTAGGCACAGGCTATGCACATGCCTGTCTCAGGCAAGGCACAGGCTAGACACAGGCTAGACACTGGCTAGGCACAGGCTAGGCACAGGCCAGTCACAGGCAAGGCACAGGCTAGACACAGGCTAGACACAGGCTAGGCACAGGCTAGACACTGGCTAGGCACAGGCTAGACACTGGCTAGGCACAGGCTAGACACTGGCTAGGCACAGGCTAGACACTGGCTAGGCACTGGCTAGACACTTAGGCACACGCTATGCACATGCCTGTCTCAGGCAAGGCACAGGCTAGACACAGGCTAGACACTGGCTAGGCACAGGCTATGCACATGCCAGTCTCAGGCAAGGCACAGGCTAGACACAGGCTAGACACTGGCTAGGCACAGGCTAGGCACATGCCAGTCACAGGCAAGGCACAGGCTAGACACTGGCTAAGCACAGGCTAGACACAGGCTAGACACAGGCTAGGCACAGGCTAGACACAGGCTAGACACAGGCTAGGCACAGGCTAGACACAGGCTAGACACAGGCTAGACACAGGCTATGCACATGCCAGTCTCAGGCAAGGCACAGGCTAGACACAGGCTAGACACTGGCTAGGCACAGGCTATGCACATGCCAGTCACAGGCTAGGCACAGGCTAGACACAGGCTAGACACTGGCTAGGCACAGGCTAGGCACAGGCCAGTCACAGGCAAGGCACAGGCTAGACACAGGCTAGACACAGGCTAGACACAGGCTAGACACAGGCTAGACACAGGCTAGACACAGGCTAGACACAGGCTAGACACAGGCTAGACACAGGCTAGACACAGGCTAGACACAGGCTAGACACAGGCTAGACACAGGCTAGACACAGGCTAAACACAGGCTAGACACAGGCTTGACCAGGGCACAGGCTAGACACAGGCTAGACACAGGCTAGACACAGGCTAGACACAGGCTAGACACAGGCTAGACACAGGCTAGACACAGGCTAGACACAGGCTAGACACAGGCTAGACACAGGCTAGACACAGGCTAGACACAGGCTAGACACAGGCTAGACACAGGCTAGACACAGGCTAGACACAGGCTAGACACAGGCTAGACACAGGCTAGACACAGGCTAGACACAGGCTAGGCACAGGCTAGGCACAGGCTAGGCACACAGGCCAGGCACAGGCTAGGCACAGGCTAGGCACAGGCTAGGCACAGGCTAGACACAGGCTAGACACAGGCTAGACACAGGCTAGACACAGGCTAGGCAGGCCAGACACCGGCTAGACACAGGCTAGACACAGGCCAGACACAGGCTAGACACAGGCTAGACACAGGCTAGACACAGGCTAGACACAGGCTAGGCACAGGCTAGACACAGGCTAGACACAGGCTAGACACAGGCTAGACACAGGCTAGACACAGGCTAGACACAGGCTAGACACAGGCTAGACACAGGCTAGACACAGGCTAGACACAGGCTAGACACAGGCTAGACACAGGCTAGACACAGGCTAGACACAGGCTAGACACAGGCTAGACACAGGCTAGACACAGGCTAGACACAGGCTAGACACAGGCTAGACACAGGCTAGACACAGGCTAGACACAGGCTAGACACAGGCTAGACACAGGCTAGACACAGACACAGGCTAGACACAGGCTAGACACAGGCTAGACACAGGCTAGACACAGGCTAGACACAGGCTAGACACAGGCCAGACACAGGCTAGACACAGGCTAGACACAGGCTAGACACAGGCTAGACACAGGCTAGACACAGGCTAGACACAGGCTAGACACAGGCTAGACACAGGCTAGACACAGGCTAGACACAGGCTAGACACAGGCTAGACACAGGCTAGACACAGGCTAGACACAGGCTAGACACAGGCTAGACACAGGCTAGACACAGGCTAGACACAGGCTAGACACAGGCTAGACACAGGCTAGACACAGGCTAGACACAGGCTAGACACAGGCTAGACACAGGCTAGACACAGGCTAGACACAGGCTAGACACAGGCTAGACACAGGCTAGACACAGGCAGACACAGGCTAGACACAGGCTAGACACAGGCTAGACACAGGCTAGACACAGGCTAGACACAGGCTAGACACAGGCTAGACACAGGCTAGACACAGGCTAGACACAGGCTAGACACAGGCTAGACACAGGCCAGACACAGGCTAGACACAGGCTAGGCACAGGCTAGACACAGGCTAGACACAGGCTAGGCACAGGCTAGGCACAGGCTAGACACAGGCTAGGCACAGGCTAGGCACAGGCTAGACACAGGCTAGACACCGGCTAGACACCGGCTAGACACCGGCTAGACACCGGCTAGACACCGGCTAGACACCGGCTAGACACCGGCTAGACACCGGCTAGACACCGGCTAGACACCGGCTAGACACCGGCTAGACACCGACTAGACACCGGCTAGACACAGGCTAGACACAGGCTAGACAGAGGCTATACACTGGCTAGGCACAGGCTAGACACAGGCTATGCACAGGCTAGATAAAGGCTAGACACTGGTTAGGTACAGGCTAGGCACTGGCTAGACACGGGCTAGGCACACGCTATGCACATGCCTGTCTCAGGCAAGGCACAGGCTAGACACAGGCTAGACACAGGCTAGACACTGGCTAGGCACAGGCTATGCACATGCCAGTCACAGGCAAGGCACAGGCTAGACACAGGCTAGACACAGGCTAGGCACAGGCTAGGCACAGGCTAGGCACAGGCTAGGCACAGGCTAGGCACAGGCCAGGGACTGGCTAGGCACAGGCTAGGTACTGGCTAGGCACTGGCTAGACACGGGCTAGGCACACGCTATGCACATGCCTGTCTCAGGCAAGGCACAGGCTAGACACAGGCTAGACACAGGCTAGACACTGGCTAGGCACAGGCTATGCACAGGCTAGACACAGGCTAGACACTGGCTGGGCACAGGCTAGACACAGGCTAGACACAGGCTAGACACAGGCTAGACACAGGCTAGACACAGGCTAGACACAGGCTAGACAGGCTAGACACAGTCTAGACACAGGCTAGACACAAGCTAGACACAGGCTAGACACAGGCTAGACACAGGCTAGACACAGGCTAGACACAGGCTAGACACAGGCTAGACACAGGCTAGACACAGGCTAGGCACAGGCTAGGCACAGGCTAGGCACAGGCTAGGCACAGGCTAGGCACAGGCTAGACACCGGCTAGACACCGGTTAGACACCGGCTAGACACCGGCTAGACACCGGCTAGACACCGGCTAGACACAGACTAGACACAGGCTAGACAGAGGCTAAACACTGGCTAGGCACAGGCTAGACACAGGCTATGCACAGGCTAGATAAAGGCTAGACACTGGCTAGGTACAGGCTAGGCACTGGCTAGACCCTGGCTAGGCACACGCTATGCACAAGCCAGTATCAGGCAAGGCACAGGCTAGACACAAGCTAGACACTGGCTAGGCACAGGCTATGCACATGCCAGTCACAGGCAAGGCACAGACTAGGCACAGACTAGACACAGGCTAGGCACAGGCTAGGCACAGGCTAGGCACAGGCTAGGCACAGGCTAGGCACAGGCTAGGCACATGCTAGGCACAGGCTAGGCACAGGCTAGGCACAGGCTAGGCACTGGCTAGGCACTGGCTAGACACTGGCTAGGCACACGCTATGCACATGCCAGTCTCAGGCAAGGCACAGGCTAGACACAGGCTAGACACTGGCTAGGCACAGGCTATGCACATGCCAGTCACAGCCAAAGCACAGGCTAGACACTGGCTAGGCACAGGCTAGACACTGGCTTGGCACAGACTAGATACTGGCTAAGCACAGGCTAGACACAGGCTAGAAACTGGCTAGGCACAGGCTAGACACAGGCTAGACACTGGCTGGGCACAGGCTAGACACTGGCTAGGCACAGGCTATACACTGGCTAGACAAAGGCTAGACACTGGCTAGACACAGGCTAGGCACTGGCTAGACACTGGCTAGGCACACGCTATGCACATGCCTGTCTCAGGCAAGGCACAGGCTAGACACAGGCTAGACACTGGCTAGGCACAGGCTATGCACATGCCAGTCTCAGGCAAACCAGACACAGGCTAGACACTGGCTAGGTACAGGCTATGCACATGCCAGTCACAGGCAAGGCACAGGCTAGACACTGGCTAAGCACAGGCTAGACACAGGCTAGAAACTGGCTAGGCTCAGGCTAGACACAGGCTAGACACTGGCTGGGCACAGGCTAGACACTGGCTAGGCACAGGCTAGACACAGGCTAGACACAGGCTAGACACAGGCTAGACACATGCTAGACACAGGCTAGACACAGGCTAGACACAGGCTAGACACAGGCTAGACACAGGCTAGACACAGGCTAGACACAGGCTAGACACAGGCTAGACACAGGCTAGACACAGGCTAGACACAGGCTAGACACAGGCTAGACACAGGCTAGACACAGGCTAGACACAGGCTAGACACAGGCTAGGCACAGGCTAGGCACAGGCTAGGCACAGGCTAGGCACAGGCTAGGCACAGGCTAGGCACAGGCTAGGCACAGGCTAGGCACAGGCTAGACACCGGCTAGACACCGGTTAGACACCGGCTAGACACCGGCTAGAAACCGGCTAGACACCGGCTAGACACAGACTAGACACAGGCTAGACAGAGGCTAAACACTGGCTAGGCACAGGCTAGACACAGGCTATGCACAGGCTAGATAAAGGCTAGACACTGGCTAGGTACAGGCTAGGCACTGGCTAGACCCTGGCTAGGCACACGCTATGCACATGCCTGTCTCAGTTAAGGCACAGGCTAGACACAGGCTAGACACTGGCTAGGCACAGGCTATGCACATGCCAGTCACAGGCAAGGCAGAGGCTAGACACAGGCTAGACACAGGCTAGGCACAGGCTAGGCACATGCTAGGCACTGGCTAGACACTGGCTAGGCACACGCTATGCACATGCCAGTATCAGGCAAGGCACAGGCTAGACACAGGCTAGACACTGGCTAGGCACAGGCTATGCACATGCCAGTCACAGGCAAGGCACAGACTAGACACAGGCTAGACACAGGCTAGGCACAGGCTAGGCACAGGCTAGCCACAGGCTAGGCACAGGCTAGCCACAGGCTAGGCACAGGCTAGGCACAGGCTAGGCACAGGCTAGGCACAGGCTAGGCACAGGCTATACACTGGCTAGGCACTGGCTAGACACTGGCTAGGCACTGGCAAGACACTGGCTAGGCACTGGCTAGACACTGGCTAGGCACTCGCTATGCACATGCCTGTCTCAGGCAAGGCACAGGCTAGACACAGGCTAGACACTGGCTAGGCACAGGCTATGCACATGCCAGTCTCAGGCAAGGCACAGGCTAGACACAGGCTAGACACTGGCTAGGCACAGGCTATGCACATGCCAGTCACAGGCAAGGCACAGGCTAGACACTGGCTAAGCACAGGCTAGACACAGGCTAGAAACTGGCTAGGCACAGGCTAGACACAGGCTAGACACTGGCTGGGCACAGGCTAGACACTGGCTAGGCACAGGCTAGACACAGGCTATGCACATGCCAGTCTCAGGCAAGGCACAGGCTAGACACAGGCTAGACACTGGCTAGGCACAGGCTATGCACATGACAGTCTCAGGCAAGGCTAGATACTGGCTAGGCACAGGCTATGCACATGCCAGTCACAGGCAAGGCACAGGCTAGAAACTGGCTAGGTACAGGCTAGACACCGGCTAGACACTGGCTGGGCACAGGCTAGACACAGGCTAGACACAGGCTAGACACAGGCTAGACACAGGCTAGACACAGGCTAGACACAGGCTAGACACAGGCTAGACACAGGCTAGACACAGGCTAGACACAGGCTAGACACAGGCTAGACACAGGCTAGACACAGGCTAGACACAGGCTAGACACCGGCTAGACACCGGCTAGACACCGGCTAGACACCGGCTAGACACCGGCTAGACACCGGCTAGACACCGGCTAGACACCGGCTAGACACCGGCTAGACACCGGCTAGACACCGGCTAGACACCGGCTAGACACCGGCTAGACACCGGCTAGACACCGGCTAGACACCGGCTAGACACCGGCTAGACACCGGCTAGACACCGGCTAGACACCGGCTAGACACCGGCTAGACACCGGCTAGACACCGGCTAGACACCGGCTAGACACCGGCTAGACACCGGCTAGACACAGGCTAGACACAGGCTAGACACAGGCTAGACACAGGCTAGACACAGGCTAGACACAGGCTAGACACAGGCTAGACACCGGCTAGACACAGGCTAGACACCGGCTAGACACAGGCTAGACACCGGCTAGACACAGGCTAGACACCGGCTAGACACCGGCTAGACACCGGCTAGACACAGGCTAGACACCGGCTAGACACCGGCTAGACACCGGCTAGACACCGGCTAGACACCGGCTAGACACCGGCTAGACACCGGCTAGACACCGGCTAGACACCGGCTAGACACCGGCTAGACACCGGCTAGACACCGGCTAGACACCGGCTAGACACCGGCTAGACACCGGCTAGACACCGGCTAGACACAGACTAGACACAGGCTAGACAGAGGCTATACACTGGCTAGGCACAGGCTAGACACAGGCTATGCACAGGCTAGATAAAGGCTAGACACTGGTTAGGTACAGGCTAGGCACTGGCTAGACACGGGCTAGGCACACGCTATGCACATGCCTGTCTCAGGCAAGGCACAGGCTAGACACAGGCTAGACACAGGCTAGACACTGGCTAGGCACAGGCTAGGCACAGGCTAGACAAAGGCTAGACACTGGCTAGGTACAGGCTAGGCACTGGCTAGACACGGGCTAGGCACACGCTATGCACATGCCTGTCTCAGGCAAGGCACAGGCTAGACACAGGCTAGACACAGGCTAGACACAGGCTAGGCACATGCCAGTCTCAGGCAAGGCACAGGCTAGACACAGGCTAGACACAGGCTAGACACTGGCTAGGCACAGGCTATGCACAGGCTAGACACAGGGTAGACACTGGCTGGGCACAGGCTAGACACAGGCTAGACACAGGCTAGACACAGGCTAGACACAGGCTAGACACAGGCTAGACAGGCTAGACACAGTCTAGACACAGGCTAGATACAAGCTAGACACAGGCTAGAAACAGGCTAGGCACAGGCTAGGCACAGGCTAGACACAGGCTAGGCACAGGCTAGACACTGGCTAGGCACATGCCTGTCTCAGGCAAGGCACAGGCTAGACACAGGCTAGACACAGGCTAGACACTGGCTAGGCACAGGCTATGCACAGGCTAGACACAGGGTAGACACTGGCTGGGCACAGGCTAGACACAGGCTAGACACAGGCTAGACACAGGCTAGACACAGGCTAGACAGGCTAGACACAGTCTAGACACAGTCTAGACACAGGCTAGACACAGGCTAGACACAGGCTAGACACAGGCTAGGCACAGGCTAGGCACAGGCTAGACACAGGCTAGGCACAGGCTAGGCACAGGCTAGGCACAGGCTAGGCACAGGCTAGACACAGGCTATGCACAGGCTAGATAAAGGCTAGGCACTGGTTAGGTACAGGCTAGGCACTGGCTAGACACGGGCTAGGCACACGCTATGCACATGCCTGTCTCAGGCAAGGCACAGGCTAGACACAGGCTAGACACAGGCTAGACACTGGCTAGGCACAGGCTATGCACATGCCAGTCACAGGCAAGGCACAGGCTAGACACAGGCTAGACACTGGCTAGGCACAGGCTATGCACATGCCAGTCACAGGCAAGGCACAGGCTATACACAGGCTAGACACAGGCTAGGCACAGGCTAGACACAGGCTAGGCACAGGCTAGGCACAGGCCAGGGACTGGCTAGGCACAGGCTAGGTACTGGCTAGGCACTGGCTAGACACGGGCTAGGCACACGCTATGCACATGCCTGTCTCAGGCAAGGCACAGGCTAGACACAGGCTAGACACAGGCTAGACACTGGCTAGGCACAGGCTATGCACAGGCTAGACACAGGCTAGACACTGGCTGGGCACAGGCTAGACACAGGCTAGACACAGGCTAGACACAGGCTAGGCACAGGCTAGACACAGGCTAGACACAGGCTAGACAGGCTAGACAGGCTAGACACAGGCTAGACACAGGCTAGACACAAGCTAGACACAGGCTAGACACAGGCACAGGCTAGACACAGGCTAGACACAGGCTAGGCACAGGCTAGGCACAGGCTAGGCACAGGCTAGGCACAGGCTAGGCACAGGCTAGACACCGGCTAGACACCGGCTAGACACCGGCTAGACACCGGCTAGACACCGGCTAGACACCGGCTAGACACCGGCTAGACACCGGCTAGACACAGACTAGACACAGGCTAGACAGAGGCTAAACACTGGCTAGGCACAGGCTAGACACAGGCTAGGCACAGGCTAGATAAAGGCTAGACACTGGCTAGGTACAGGCTAGGCACTGGCTAGACCCTGGCTAGGCACACGCTATGCACAAGCCAGTATCAGGCAAGGCACAGGCTAGACACAAGCTAGACACTGGCTAGGCACAGGCTATGCACATGCCAGTCACAGGCAAGGCACAGACTAGACACAGGCTAGACACAGGCTAGGCACAGGCTAGGCACAGGCTAGGCACAGGCTAGGCACAGGCTAGGCACAGGCTAGGCACAGGCTAGGCACAGGCTAGGCACAGGCTAGGCACAGGCTAGGCACAGGCTAGGCACAGGCTAGGCACAGGCTAGGCACAGGCTAGGCACAGGCTAGGCACAGGCTAGGCACAGGCTAGGCACTGGCTAGGCACTGGCTAGACACTGGCTAGGCACACGCTATGCACATGCCAGTCTCAGGCAAGGCACAGGCTAGACACTGGCTAGGCACAGGCTAGACACTGGCTTGGCACAGACTAGATACTGGCTAAGCACAGGCTAGACACAGGCTAGAAACTGGCTAGGCACAGGCTAGACACAGGCTAGACACTGGCTGGGCACAGGCTAGACACTGGCTAGGCACAGGCTATACACTGGCTAGACAAAGGCTAGACACTGGCTAGACACAGGCTAGGCACTGGCTAGGCACTGGCTAGACACTGGCTAGGCACACGCTATGCACATGCCTGTCTCAGGCAAGGCACAGGCTAGACACAGGCTAGACACTGGCTAGGCACAGGCTATGCACATGCCAGTCTCAGGCAAACCAGACACAGGCTAGACACTGGCTAGGTACAGGCTATGCACATGCCAGTCACAGGCAAGGCACAGGCTAGACACTGGCTAAGCACAGGCTAGACACAGGCTAGAAACTAGCTAGGCTCAGGCTAGACACAGGCTAGACACTGGCTGGGCACAGGCTAGACACTGGCTAGGCACAGGCTAGACACAGGCTAGACACAGGCTAGACACAGGCTAGACACAGGCTAGACACAGGCTAGACACAGGCTAGACACATGCTAGACACAGGCTAGACACAGGCTAGACACAGGCTAGACACAGGCTAGACACAGGCTAGACACAGGCTAGACACAGGCTAGACACAGGCTAGACAGGCTAGATACAGTCTAGACACAGGCTAGACACAGGCTAGACACAGGCTAGACACAGGCAAGACACAGGCTAGACACAGGCTAGACACAGGCTAGGCACAGGCTAGACACAGGCTAGACACTGGCTAGGCACAGGCTAGGCACAGGCTAGACACAGGCTAGACACTGGCTAGGCACAGGCTAGACACAGGCTAGACACAGGCTAGACACAGGCTAGACACAGGCTAGGACACAGGCTAGACACAGGCTAGACACAGGCTAGACACAGGCTAGACACAGGCTAGACACAGGCTAGACACAGGCTAGACACAGGCTAGACACAGGCTAGACACAGGCTAGACACAGGCTAGACACAGGCTAGGCACAGGCTAGACACAGGCTAGACACAGGCTAGCTAGGCACAGGCTAGGCACAGGCTAGGCACTGGCTAGGCACAGGCTAGACACAGGCTAGACACAGGCTAGACACAGGCTAGACACCGGCTAGACACAGGCTAGGCTAGACACCGGCTAGGCACAGGCTAGACACAGGCTAGACACAGGCTAGACACAGGCTAGACAGAGGCTAAACACTGGCTAGGCACAGGCTAGCACACAGGCATAAAGGCTAGACACTGGCTAGGTACAGGCACACACTGGCTAGGCACACGCTATGCACAAGCCAGTATCAGGCAAGGCACAGGCTAGACACAAGCTAGACACTGGCTAGGCACAGGCTATGCACATGCCAGTCACAGGCAAGGCACAGACTAGACACAGGCTAGACACAGGCTAGGCACAGGCTAGGCACAGGCTAGGCACAGGCTAGGCACAGGCTAGGCACAGGCTAGGCACAGGCTAGGCACAGGCTAGGCACAGGCTAGGCACAGGCACATGCTAGGCACAGGCTAGGCACAGGCTAGGCACAGGCTAGGCACAGGCTAGGCACAGGCTAGGCACTGGCTAGGCACTGGCTAGGCACTGGCTAGACACTGGCTAGGCACACGCTATGCACATGCCAGTCTCAGGCAAGGCACAGGCTAGACACAGGCTAGACACTGGCTAGGCACAGGCTATGCACATGCCAGTCACAGCCAAAGCACAGGCTAGACACTGGCTAGGCACAGGCTAGACACTGGCTTGGCACAGACTAGATACTGGCTAAGCACAGGCTAGACACAGGCTAGAAACTGGCTAGGCACAGGCTAGACACAGGCTAGACACTGGCTGGGCACAGGCTAGACACTGGCTAGGCACTGGCTGGGCACAGGCTAGACACTGGCTAGGCACAGGCTATACACTGGCTAGACAAAGGCTAGACACTGGCTAGACACAGGCTAGGCACTGGCTAGACACTGGCTAGGCACACGCTATGCACATGCCTGTCTCAGGCAAGGCACAGGCTAGACACAGGCTAGACACTGGCTAGGCACAGGCTATGCACATGCCAGTCTCAGGCAAACCAGACACAGGCTAGACACTGGCTAGGTACAGGCTATGCACATGCCAGTCACAGGCAAGGCACAGGCTAGACACTGGCTAAGCACAGGCTAGACACAGGCTAGAAACTGGCTAGGCTCAGGCTAGACACAGGCTAGACACTGGCTGGGCACAGGCTAGACACTGGCTAGGCACAGGCTAGACACAGGCTAGACACAGGCTAGACACAGGCTAGACACATGCTAGACACAGGCTAGACACAGGCTAGACACAGGCTAGACACAGGCTAGACACAGGCTAGACACAGGCTAGACACAGGCTAGACACAGGCTAGACACAGGCTAGACACAGGCTAGACACAGGCTAGACACAGGCTAGACACAGGCTAGACACAGGCTAGACACAGGCTAGACACAGGCTAGACACAGGCTAGACACAGGCTAGACACAGGCTAGACACAGGCTAGACACAGGCTAGACACAGGCTAGACACAGGCTAGACACAGGCTAGGCACAGGCTAGGCACAGGCTAGGCACAGGCTAGGCACAGGCTAGGCACAGGCTAGACACCGGCTAGACACCGGCTAGACACCGGCTAGACACCGGCTAGACACCGGCTAGACACCGGCTAGACACCGGCTAGACACAGACTAGACACAGGCTAGACAGAGGCTAAACACTGGCTAGGCACAGGCTAGACACAGGCTATGCACAGGCTAGATAAAGGCTAGACACTGGCTAGGTACAGGCTAGGCACTGGCTAGACCCTGGCTAGGCACACGCTATGCACATGCCTGTCTCAGTTAAGGCACAGGCTAGACACAGGCTAGACACTGGCTAGGCACAGGCTATGCACATGCCAGTCACAGGCAAGGCAGAGGCTAGACACAGGCTAGACACAGGCTAGGCACAGGCTAGGCACATGCTAGGCACTGGCTAGACACTGGCTAGGCACACGCTATGCACATGCCAGTATCAGGCAAGGCACAGGCTAGACACAGGCTAGACACTGGCTAGGCACAGGCTATGCACATGCCAGTCACAGGCAAGGCACAGACTAGACACAGGCTAGACACAGGCTAGGCACAGGCTAGGCACAGGCTAGGCACAGGCTAGGCACAGGCTAGGCACAGGCTAGGCACAGGCTAGGCACAGGCTAGGCACAGGCTAGGCACAGGCTAGGCACAGGCTAGGCACAGGCTAGGCACAGGCTAGGCACTGGCTAGGCACTGGCTAGGCACACGCTATGCACATGCCAGTCTCAGGCAAGGCACAGGCTAGACACAGGCTAGAGACTGGCTAGGCACAGGCTATGCACATGCCAGTCACAGGCAAGGCACAGGCTAGACACAGGCTAGACACTGGCTAGGCACAGGCTATGCACATGCCAGTCTCAGGCAAGGCACAGGCTAGACACAGGCTAGACACTGGCTAGGCACAGGCTAGGCACAGACTAGACACTGGCTAGGCACAGGGTGTACACTGGCTAGGCACAGGCTAGACACAGGCTATGCACATGCCTATCTCAGGCAAGGCACAGGCTAGACACAGGCTAGACATAGGCTAGAAACAGGCTAGACACAGGCTAGACATAGGCTAGATACAGGCTAGACACAGGCTAGACACTGGTTTGGCACAGACTAGACACTGGCTAAGCACAGGCTAGGCACAGGCTAGAAACTGGCTAGGCACAGGCTAGACACAGGCTAGACACTGGCTGGGCACAGGCTAGACACTGGCTAGGCACAGGCTATACACTGGCTAGGCACAGGCTAGACACAGGCTATGCACAGGCTAGACAAAGGCTAGACACTGGCTAGACACAGGCTTGGCACTGGCTAGACACTGGCTAGGCACACGCTATGCACATGCCTGTCTAGAAGGCACAGGCTAGACACAGGCTAGACACGGCTAGGCACAGGCTAGACACAGGCTAGACACAGGCTAGACACAGGCTAGACACTGGCTAGGCACAGGCTATGCACATGCCTGTCACAGGCAAGGCACAGGCTAGACACAGGCTAGACACAGGCTAGGCACAGGCTAGGCACAGGCTAGACACAGGCTAGACACAGGCTAGACACAGGCTAGACACTGGCTAGACACAGGCTAGACACTGGCTAGACACAGGCTAGACACTGGCTAGGCACAGGCTAGACACTGGCTAGGCACAGGCTAGACACAGGCTAGACACAGGCTAGACACAGGCTAGACACAGGCTAGACACAGGCTAGACACAGGCTAGACACAGGCTAGACACAGGCTAGACACAGGCTAGACACAGGCTAGACACAGGCTAGACACAGGCTAGACAGCACAGGCTAGACACAGGCTAGACACAGGCTAGACACAGGCTAGACACAGGCTAGACACAGGCTAGACAGACACAGGCTAGACACAGGCTAGACACAGGCTAGACACTGGCTAGGCACAGGCTAGACACAGGCTAGGCACAGGCTAGATAAAGGCTAGACACTGGCTAGACACAGGCTAGGCACTGGCTAGACACTGGCTAGGCACAGGCTATGCACATGCCTGTCTCAGGCAAGGCACAGGCTAGACACAGGCTAGACACAGGCTAGACACAGGCTAGGCACAGGCTAGACACAGGCTAGGCACAGGCTAGACACAGGCTAGACACAGGCTAGACACAGGCTAGACACAGGCTAGGCACAGGCTAGGCACAGGCTAGGCACAGGCTAGGCACAGGCTAGGCACTGGCTAGGCACAGGCTAGACACTGGCTAGGCACTGGCTAGACACTGGCTAGGCACAGGCTATGCACATGCCAGTCTCAGGCAAGGCACAGGCTAGACACAGGCTAGACACTGGCTAGGCACAGGCTATGCACATGCCAGTCACAGGCAAGGCACAGGCTAGACACAGGCTAGACACAGGCTAGGCACAGGCTAGGCACAGGCTAGGCACAGGCTAGGCACAGGCTAGGACACAGGCTAGACACAGGCTAGACACAGGCTAGGCACAGGCTAGACACAGGCTAGGCACAGGCTAGACACAGGCTAGGCACAGGCTAGGCACAGGCTAGGCACAGGCTAGGCACAGGCTAGGCACAGGCTAGGCACAGGCTAGGCACTGGCTAGGCACAGGCTAGACACTGGCTAGGGCACAGGCTAGGCACATGCCAGTCTCAGGCAAGGCACAGGCTAGACACAGGCTAGACACTGGCTAGGCACAGGCTATGCACATGCCAGTCACAGGCAAGGCACAGGCTAGACACAGGCTAGACACAGGCTAGACACAGGCTAGACACAGGCTAGACACAGGCTAGGCACAGGCACAGGCAAGGCACAGGCTAGACACAGGCTAGACACTGGCTAGGCACACAGGCTATGCACATGCCAGTCTCAGGCAAGGCACAGGCTAGACACAGGCTAGACACTGGCTAGGCACAGGCTATGACACATGCCAGTCACAGGCAAGGCACAGGCTAGACACAGGCTAGACACTGGCTAGGCACAGGCTAGACACTGGCTTGGCACAGACTAGACACTGGCTAAGCACAGGCTAGACACAGGCTAGACACAGGCTAGGCACAGGCTAGACACAGGCTAGACACTGGCTGGGCACAGGCTAGACACTGGCTAGGCACAGGTTATACACTGGATAGGCACAGGATAGACACAGGCTATGCACAGGCTAGACAAAGGCTAGACACTGGCTAGACACTGGCTATGCACATGCCTGTCTCAGGCAAGGCACAGGCAAGGCACAGGCTAGACACAGGCTAGACACTGGCTAGGCACAGGCTATGCACATGCCAGTCTCAGGCACAGGCTAGACACAGGCTAGACACTGGCTAGGCACAGGCTATGCACATGCCAGTCACAGGCAAGGCACAGGCTAGACACTGGCTAAGGCACAGGCTAGACACAGGCTAGACACTGGCTAGGCACAGGCTAGACACAGGCTAGACACAGGCTAGACACAGGCTAGGCACAGGCTAGACACAGGCTAGGCACAGGCTAGACACAGGCTAGACACTGGCTAGGCACAGGCTAGGCACAGGCTAGGCACAGGCTAGGCACAGGCTAGACACAGGCTAGACACAGGCTAGGCACAGGCTAGGCACAGGCTAGACACAGGCTAGACACAGGCTAGGCACAGGCTAGACACAGGCTAGACACAGGCTAGACACAGGCTAGACACAGGCTAGACACTGGCTAGGCACAGGCTAGGCACAGGCTAGGCACAGGCTAGGCACAGGCTAGACACAGGCTAGGCACAGGCTAGGCACAGGCTAGGCACAGGCTAGGCACAGGCTAGGCACAGGCTAGGCACAGGCTAGGCACAGGCTAGACACAGGCTAGACACTGGCTAGACACAGGCTAGACACTGGCTAGACACAGGCTAGGCACAGGCTAGACACAGGCTAGACACAGGCTAGACACAGGCTAGACACTGGCTAGACACAGGCTAGAATGCACAGGCTAGACACAGGCTAGACACTGGCTAGGCACAGGCTAGACACAGGCTAGGCACAGGCTAGACATCAGGCTAGACACTGGCTAGGCACAGGCTAGGCACAGGCTAGACACTGGCTAGGCACAGGCTATGCACATGCCAGTCACAGGCAAGGCACAGGCTAGACACAGGCTAGACACAGGCTAGACACTGGCTAGGCACAGGCTAGGCACATGCCTGTCACAGGCAAGGCACAGGCTAGACACAGGCTAGACACAGGCTAGGGCACAGGCTAGGCACATGCTAGGCACAGGCTAGACACTGGCTAGGCACACGCTATGCACATGCCAGTATCAGGCAAGGCACAGGCTAGACACAGGCTAGACACTGGCTAGGCACAGGCTATGCACATGCCAGTCACAGGCAAGGCACAGACTAGACACAGGCTAGACACAGGCTAGGCACAGGCTAGGCACAGGCTAGGCACAGGCTAGGCACAGGCTAGGCACAGGCTAGGCACAGGCTAGGCACAGGCTAGGCACAGGCTAGGCACTGGCTAGGCACAGGCTAGGCACTGGCTAGACACTGGCTAGGCACACGCTATGCACATGCCAGTCTCAGGCAAGGCACAGGCTAGACACAGGCTAGACACTGGCTAGGCACAGGCTATGCACATGCCAGTCACAGCCAAAGCACAGGCTAGACACTGGCTAGGCACAGGCTATGACACATGCCGTTAGGCACAGACACAGGCTAGACACTGGCTAGGCACAGGCTAGACACAGGCTAGAAACTGGCTAGGCACAGGCTAGACACAGGCTAGACACTGGCTGGGCACAGGCTAGACACTGGCTAGGCACAGGCTATACACTGGCTAGACAAAGGCTAGACACAGGCTAGACACAGGCTAGACACAGGCTAGACACAGGCTAGACACAGGCTAGACACAGGCTAGACACAGGCTAGGCACAGGCTAGACACAGGCTAGACACAGGCTAGGCACAGGCTAGGCACAGGCTAGACACTGGCTAGGCAAGTAGGCACAGGCTAGAGCACAGGCTAGACACAGGCTAGACACAGGCTAGACACAGGCTAGGCACAGGCTAGACACTGGCTAGGCACAGGCTAGACACTGGCTAGGCACAGGCTAGGTACTGGCTAGGTACAGGCTAGGCACTGGCTAGGCACAGGCTAGGTACAGGCTAGGCAGAGGCTAGGTAGAGGCTAGGCAGAGGCTAGGTAGAGGCTAGGCAGAGGCTAGACACAGGCTAGACACAGGCTAGACACAGGCTAGACACAGGCTAGACACAGGCTAGACACAGGCTAGACACAGGCTAGACACAGGCTAGACACAGGCTAGACACAGGCTAGACACAGGCTAGACACAGGCTAGTCACAGGCTAGAAGCTAGCTAGGCACAGGCTAGACACAGGCTAGACACTGGCTGGGCACAGGCTAGACACTGGCTAGGCATAGGCTAGAAACTGGCTAGGCACAGGCTAGACACAGGCTAGACAAAGGCTAGACACTGGCTAGACACAGGCTAGGCACTGGCTAGACATAGGCTAGACACAGGCTAGACACAGGCTAGACACAGGCTAGACACTGGCTAGGCACAGGCTATGCACATGCCAGTCACAGCCAAGGCACAGGCTAGACACAGGCTAGACACAGGCTAGGCACAGGCTAGGCACAGGCTAGGCACAGGCTAGGCACAGGCTAGGTACTGGCTAGAAACTGGCTAGGCACACGCTATGCACATGCCAGTCTCAGGCAAGGCGCAGGCTAGACACAGGCTAGACACTGGCTAGGCACACGCTATGCACATGCCAGTCTCAGGCAAGGCACAGGCTAGACACAGGCTAGACACTGGCTAGGAACAGGCTAGACACTGGCTTGGCACAGACTAGACACTGGCTAAGCACAGGCTAGACACAGGCTAGAAACTGGCTAGGCACATTCTAGACACAGGCTAGACACTGGCTGGGCACAGGCTAGACACTGGCTAGGCACAGGCTATACACTGGCTAGGCACAGGCTAGACACAGGCTAGACACAGGCTAGACAAAGGCTAGACACAGGCTAGACACAGGCTAGGTACTGGCTAGACACTGGCTAGGCACACGCTATGCACATGCCTGTCTCAGGCAAGGCACAGGCTTGACACAGGCTAGACACAGGCTAGAAACAGGCTAGACACAGGCTAGACACAGGCTAGATACAGACTAGACACTGGCTTGGCACAGACTAGACACTGGCTAAACACAGGCTAGACACAGGCTAGAAACTGGCTAGGCACTGGCTAGGTACAGCCTAGGTACTGGCTAGGTACAGGCTAGGTACTGGCTAGGTACAGGCTAGGCACTGGCTAGGTACAGGCTAGGCAGAGGCTAGGTAGAGGCTAGGCAGAGGCTAGGCAGAGGCTAGGCAGAGGCTAGGCAGAGGCTAGACACAGGCTAGACACAGGCTAGACACAGGCTAGACACAGGCTAGACACAGGCTAGACACAGGCTAGACACAGGCTAGGCACAGGCTATACACTGGCTAGGCACAGGCTAGACACTGGCTTGGCACAGACTAGACACTGGCTAAGCACAGGCTGGACACAGGCTAGAATTTGGCTAGGCACAGGCTAGACACTGGCTAGGTACAGGCTAGGTACTGGCTAGGTACAGGCTATGTACTGGCTAGGTACAGGCTAGGCACTAACTAGGTACAGGCTAGGCAGAGGCTAGGTAGAGGCTAGGCAGAGGCTAGGTAGGGGCTAGGCAGAGGCTAGGCACATGCTAGACACAGGCTAGACACAGGCTAGACACAGGCTAGACACAGGCTAGACACAGGCTAGACACAGGCTAGACACAGGCTAGACACAGGCTAGACACTGGCTAGACACTGGCTAGGCACACGCTATGCACATGCCTGTCTCAGGCAAGGCACAGGCTAGACACAGGCTAGACACTGGCTAGGCACAGGCTATGCACATGCCAGTCACAGCCAAGGCACAGGCTAGACACAGGCTAGGCACAGGCTAGGCACAGGCTAGGCACAGGCTAGGCACAGGCTAGGCACAGGCTAGGCACAGGCTAGGCACTGGCTAGACACTGGCTAGGGCACACGCTATGCACATGCCAGTCTCAGGCAAGGCACAGGCTAGACACAGGCTAGACACTGGCTAGGCACACGCTATGCACATGCCAGTCTCAGGCAAGGCACAGGCTAGACACAGGCTAGACACTGGCTAGGCACAGGCTAGACACTGGCTTGGCACAAACTAGACACTGGCTAAGCACAGGCTAGACACAGGCTAGAAACTGGCTAGGCACAGGCTAGACACAGGCTAGACACTGGCTGGGCACAGGCTAGACACTGGCTAGGAACAGGCTATACACTGGCTAGGCACAGGCTAGACACAGGCTATGTACAGGCTAGACAAAGGCTAGACACTGGCTAGACACAGGCTAGACAAAGGCTAGACACAGGCTTGACACTGGCTAGGCACAGGCTAGAAACTGGCTAGACACTGGCTGGGCACAGGCTAGACACTGGCTAGGCACAGGCTAGACACAGGCTAGACACAGGCTAGACACTGGCTAGACACAGGCTAGACACAGGCTAGACACAGGCTAGACACAGGCTAGACACAGGCTAGACACTGGCTAGGCACAGGCTAGACACTGGCTAGGCACAGGCTAGACACAGGCTAGACACAGGCTACACACTGGCTAGGCACAGGCTAGAATCTGGCTATGCACAGGCTGGACAAAGGCTAGACACTGGCTAGGCACAGGCTAGGCACTGGCTAGACACTGGCTAGGCACACGCTATGCACATGCCAGTCTCAGGCAAGGCACAGGCTAGACACAGGCTAGACACTGGCTAGGCACAGGCCATGCACATGCCAGTCACAGGCAAGGCACAGGCTAGACACAGGCTAGACACAGGCTAGACACTGGCTAGGCACAGGCTAGACACTGGCTAGGCACAGACTAGACACTGGCTAAGCACAGGCAAGACACAGGCTAGAAACTGGCTAGGCACAGGCTAGAAACAGGCTAGACACTGGCTAGGCACAGGCTAGACACTGGCTAGGCACAGGCTAGACACAGGCTAGACACAGGCTAGACACTGGCTAGACACAGGCTAGACACAGGCTAGACACAGGCTAGACACAGGCTAGACACAGGCTAGACACAGGCTAGACACAGGCTAGACACAGGCTAGACACAGGCTAGACACAGGCTAGACACAGGCTAGACACAGGCTAGACACAGGCTAGACACAGGCTAGACACAGGCTAGACACAGGCTAGACACAGGCTAGACACAGGCTAGACACAGGCTAGACACAGGCTAGACACTGGCTAGACACAGGCTAGACACAGGCTAGACACAGGCTAGACACAGGCTAGGACACAGGCTAGGCACAGGCTAGGCACAGGCTAGGCACAGGCTAGGCACAGGCTAGGCACAGGCTAGGCACAGGCTAGGCACAGGCTAGGCACAGGCTAGGCACAGGCTAGGCACAGGCTAGGCACAGGCTAGGCACAGGCTAGGCACAGGCTAGACACAGGCTAGACACAGGCTAGACACAGGCTAGACACAGGCTAGACACAGGCTAGACACCGGCTAGACACAGGCTAGACACCGGCTAGACACCGGCTAGACACAGGCTAGACACCGGCTAGACACCGGCTAGACACCGGCTAGACACCGGCTAGACACCGGCTAGACACCGGCTAGACACCGGCTAGACACCGGCTAGACACCGGCTAGACACCGGCTAGACACAGGCTAGACACAGGCTAGACACAGGCTAGACACAGGCTAGACAGAGGCTATACACTGACTAGGCACAGGCTAGACACAGGCTATGCACAGGCTAGACAAAGGCTAGACACTGGCTAGGCACAGGCTAGGCACTGGCTAGACACTGGCTAGGCACACGCTATGCACACGCTATGCACATGCCTGTCTCAGGCAAGGCACAGGCTAGACACAGGCTAGACACTGGCTAGGCACAGGCTATGCACATGCCAGTCACAGCCAAGGCACAGGCAAGACACAGGCTAGACAGAGGCTAGGCACAGGCTAGGCGCATGCTAGGCACTGACTAGACACTGGCTAGGCACACGCTATGCACATGCCAGTCTCAGGCAAGGCACAGGCTAGACACAGGCTAGACACTGGCTAGGCACAGGCTAGACACAGGCACAGGCCAGACACAGGCTAGGCACAGGCTAGAGCACAGGCTAGACACAGGCTAGGCACAGGCTAGGCACAGGCTAGACACAGGCTAGACACAGGCTAGGCACAGGCTAGACACAGGCTAGACACTGGCTAGACACGCCAGGCACATGCAGCATCAGGCAAGGCACAGGCTAGACACAGGCTAGACACTGGCTAGGCACAGGCTATGCACAGGCCAGTCACAGGCAAGGCCTAGACACAGGCTAGACACTGGCTAGGCACAGGCATGCCAGTCTCAGGCAAGGCACAGGCTAGACACAGGCTAGACACTGGCTAGGCACACCGCTATGCACATGCCAGTCTCAGGCAAGGCACAGGCTAGACACAGGCTAGACACTGGCTAGGCACAGGCTATGTACATGCCAGTCTCAGGCAAGGCACAGGCTAGACACAGGCTAGACACTGGCTAGGCACAGGCTATGCACATGCCAGTCACAGGCAAGGCACAGGCTAGACACTGGCTAGGCACAGGCTAGACACAGGCTACACAGGCTAGACACAGGCTAGACACAGGCTAGACACAGGCTAGACACAGGCTAGACACAGGCTAGACACAGGCTAGACACAGGCTAGACACAGGCTAGACACAGGCTAGACACAGGCTAGACACAGGCTAGACACAGGCTGCAGACACAGGCTAGACACAGGCTAGACACAGGCTAGACACAGGCTAGACACAGGCTAGAAACTGGCTAGGCACAGGCTAGACACTGGCTTGGCACAGGCTAGACATTGGCTTGGCACAGACAAGACACTAGCTAAGCACAGGCTAGACACAAGCTAGACACTGGCTTGGCACAGACTAGACACTGGCTAAGCACAGGCTAGACACAGGCTAGAAACTGGCTAGGCACAGGCTAGACACAGGCTAGACACTGGCTGGGCACAGGCTAGACACTGACTAGGCACAGGCTAGACACTGGCTAGGCACAGGCTAGACAATGGCTATGTACAGGCTAGACACAGGCTAGACACTGGATAAGCACAGGCTAGACACAGGCTAGGCACAGGCTAGGCACAGGCTAGGCACAGGCTTGACACAGGCTAGACACTGGCTGGGCACAGGCCAGACACTGGCTAGGCACAGGCTAGACACTGGCTAGGCACAGGCTAGACACTGGCTAGGCACAGGCTAGACAATGGCTATGTACAGGCTAGACACTGGCTAGGCACAGGCTAGGCACAGGCTAGGCACAGGCTAGGCACAGGCTAGGCACAGGCTAGGCAGGCTAGGCACAGGCTAGACACAGGCTAGACACAGGAGGCTAGACACAGGCTAGACACAGGCTAGACACAGGCTAGACACAGGCTAGACACAGGCTAGACACAGGCTAGACACAGGCTAGACACAGGCTAGACACAGGCTAGGCACAGGCTAGACACTGGCTAGGCACAGGCTAGACACTGGCTAAGCACAGGCTAGACACAGGCTAGAAACTGGCTAGGCACAGGCTAGACACAGGCTAGACACTGGCTGGGCACAGGCTAGACACTGACTAGGCACAGGCTAGACACTGGCTAGGCAAAGGCTAGACACAGGCTAGACACAGGCTAGACACAGGCTAGACACAGGCTAGACACAGGCTAGACACAGGCTAGACACTGACTGGGCACAGGCTAGACACTGGCTAGACACAGGCTAGACACAGGCTAGACACAGGCTAGACACAGGCCAGACACAGGCTAGAAACAGGCTAGACACAGGCTAGACACTGGCTAGGCACAGGCTAGACACTGGCTAGGCACAGGCTAGACACAGGCTAGACACTAGGCTAGGCACAGGCTAGACACAGGCTAGACACTGGCTAGGCACAGGCTAGACACTGGCTAGGCACAGGCTAGACACTGGCTAGGCACAGGCACTTGGACACTAGCACAGGCTAGACACAGGCTAGACACTGGCTAGGCACAGGCTAGACACTGGCTAGACACTGGCTGGGCACAGGCTAGACACTGGCTAGGCACAGGCTAGACACAGGCTAGACACTGGCTAGGCACAGGCTAGACACTGGCTAGGACACAGGCTAGACACTGGCTAGACACAGGCTAGACACAGGCTAGACACAGGCTAGACACAGGCTAGACACAGGCTAGACACAGGCTAGACACAGGCTAGACACAGGCTAGACACAGGCTAGACACAGGCTAGACACCGGCTAGACACAGGCTAGACACCGGCTAGACACCGGCTAGACACCGGCTAGACACAGACTAGACACAGGCTAGACAGAGGCTATACACTGACTAGGCACAGGCTAGACACAGGCTATGCACAGGCTAGACACAGGCTAGGCACAGGCTAGACACAGGCTAGGCACAGGCTAGGCACTGGCTAGGCACAGGCTAGGCACAGGCTAGGCACAGGCTAGGCAGAGGCTAGGCACATGCTAGACACAGGCTAGACACAGGCTAGACAAAGGCTAGACACAGGCTAGACACAAGCTAAACACAGGCTAGACACAGGCTAGACACAGGCTAGACACAGGCTAAACACAGGCTAGACACAGGCTAGACACAGGCTAGACACAGGCTAGACACAGGCTAGACACAGGCTAGGCACAGGCTAGACACAGGCTAGACACCGGCTAGACACCGGCTAGACACCGGCTAGACACCGGCTAGACACCGGCTAGACACATGCTAGACAGAGGCTATACACTAGCTAGGCACAGGCTAGACACAGGCTATGCACAGGCTAGACAAAGGCTAGACACTGGCTAGGCACAGGCTTGGCACTGGCTAGACACTGGCTAGGCACACGCTATGCACATGCCTGTCTCAGGCAAGGTACAGGCTAGAAACAGGCTAGACAATGGCTAGGCACAGGCTATGCACATGCCAGTCACAGGCAAGGCACAGGCAAGGCACAGGCTAGGCACTGGCTAGACACTGGCTAGGCACACGCTATGCACATGCCACTCTCAGGCAAGGCACAGGCTAGACACAGGCTAGACACTGGCTAGGCACAGGCTAGACACAGGCAAAGCACAGGCAAAGCACAGGCTAGACACAGGCTAGACACAGGCTAGACACAGGCTAGACACAGGCTAGGCACAGGCTAGGCACAGGCTAGGGACTGGCTAGATACTGGCTAGGCACAGGCTATGCACATGCCATTCACAGGCAAGGCACAGGCTAGACACAGGCTAGACACTGGCAAGGCACAGGCTAGACACTGGCTTGGGACAGACTAGACACTGGCTAAGCACAGGCTAGACACAGGCAAGAAACTGGCTTGGCACAGGCTAGACACAGGCTAGACACAGGCTAGACAGAGGCTAGACACTAGCTGGGCACAGGCTAGACACTGGCTAGGCACAGGCTATACACTGGCTAGGCACAGGCTAGACACTGGCTTGGCACAGACTAGACACTGGCTAAGCACAGGCTAGACACAGGCTAGAAACTGGCTAGGCACAGGCTAGACACAGGCTAGACACTGGCTGGGCACAGGCTAGACACTGACTAGGCACAGGCTAGACACTGGCTAGGCACAGGCTAGACAATGGCTATGTACAGGCTAGGCACTGGCTATGTACAGGCTAGGCACTGGCTATGTACAGGCTAGGCACTGGCTAGGTACAGGCTAGGTACTGGCTAGGTACAGGCTAGGCACTGGCTGGGTACAGGCTAGGCAGAGGCTAGGCACATGCTAGACACAGGCTAGACACAGGCTAGACACAGGCTAGACACAGGCTAGACACAGGCTAGACACAGGCTAGACACAGGCTAGACACAGGCTAGACACAGGCTAGACACAGGCTAGACACAGGCTAGAAACAGGCTAGACACAAGCTAGTCACAGGCTAGACACTGGCTAAGCACAGGCTAGACACAGGCTAGAAACTGGC
Organism: Zaprionus gabonicus; assembly: GCA_018903695.1. Taxonomy (NCBI): domain Eukaryota; kingdom Metazoa; phylum Arthropoda; class Insecta; order Diptera; family Drosophilidae; genus Zaprionus; species Zaprionus gabonicus. Next base: position 87,762 of record JAEIFO010001112.1, read on the forward strand.
TAGGCACAGGCTAGTTACAGGCTAGACACTGGCTGGGCACAGGCTAGACACTGACTAGGCACAGGCTAGACACTGGCTAGGCACAGGCTAGACAATGGCTATATACAGGCTAGGCACTGGCTAGACACTGGCTAGGCACACGCTATGCACCTGCCACTCTCAGGCAAGGCACAGGCAAGACACAGGCTAGACACTGGCTAGGCACAGGCTATGCACATGCCAGTCACAGGCAAGGCACAGGCTAGACACAGGCTAGGCAACACAGCTAGGCACAGGCTAGGCACTGGCTAGACACTGGCTAGGACACACGCTATGCACATGCCAGTCTCAGGCAAGGCACAGGCTAGACAAAGGCTAGACACTGGCTAGGCACAGGCTCAGGCACTGGCTAGACACTGGCTAGGCACACGCTATGCACATGCCTGTCTCAGGCAAGGCACAGGCTAGACACAGGCTAGACACAGGCTAGACACAGGCTAAACACAGGCTAGAAACAGGCTAGACACAAGCTAGACACAGGCTAGACACAGGCTAGACACTGGCTTGGCACAGACTAGACACTGGCTGAGCACAGGCTAGACACAGGCTAGAAACTGGCTAGGCACAGGCTAGACACAGGCTAGACACTGGCTGGGCACAGGCTAGAAACTGGCTAGGCACAGGCTAGACACAGGCTAGACACAGGCTAGACACTGGCTGGGCACAGGCTAGACACTGACTAGGCACAGGCTAGACACTGGCTAGGCACAGGATAGACAATGGCTATGTACAGGATAGGCACTGGCTATGTACAGGCTAGGCACTGGCTAGGTACAGGCTAGGTACTGGCTAGGTACAGGCTAGGCACTGGCTAGGTACAGGCTAGGCAGAGGCTAGGCACATGCTAGACACAGGCTAGACACAGGCTAGACAAAGGCTAGACACAGGCTAGACACAGGCTAGACACAGGCTAGACACAGGCTAGACACAGGCTAGACACAGGCTAGGCACAGGCTAGACACAGGCTAGACACAGGCTAGACACAGGCTAGACACAGGCTAGACACAGGCTAGACACAGGCTAGACACAGGCTAGACACTGGCTAGACACAGGCTAGACACAGGCTAGACACAGGCTAGACACAGGCTAGACACAGGCTAGACACAGGCTAGACACAGGCTAGACACAGGCTAGACACAGGCTAGACACAGGCTAGACACAGGCTAGACACTGGCTAAGCACAGGCTAGACACAGGCTAGGCACAGGCTAGGCACAGGCTAGGCACAGGCTAGCACAGGCTAGGGACACTGGCTAGGCACAGGCTAGACACTGGCTAGGCACAGGCTAGACACTGGCTAGGCACAGGCTAGACACTGGCTAGGCACAGGCTAGACAATGGCTATGTACAGGCTAGGCACTGGCTAGGTACAGACTAGGTACTGGCTAGGTACAGGCTAGGCACTGGCTAGGTACAGGCTAGGAAGAGGCTAGGCACATGCTAGATACAGGGTAGACACAGGCTAGACAAAGGCTAGGCAAAGGCTAGACACAGGCTAGACACAGGCTAGACACAGGCTAGACACAGGCTAGACACAGGCTAGACACAGGCTAGACACAGGCTAGACACAGGCTAGACACAGGCTAGACACAGGCTAGACACAGGCTAGACACAGGCTAGACACAGGCTAGACACAGGCTAGACACAGGCTAGACACAGGCTAGACACAGGCTAGACACAGGCTAGACACAGGCTAGACACAGGCTAGACACAGGCTAGACACAGGCTAGACACAGGCTAGACACAGGCTAGACACAGGCTAGACACAGGCTAGACACAGGCTAGACACAGGCTAGACATAGGCTAGACACAGGCTAGACACAGGCTAGACACAGGCTAGACACAGGCTAGACACAGGCTAGACACAGGCTAGAAACAGGCTAGACACAAGCTAGTCACAGGCTAGACACTGGCTAAGCACAGGCTAGACACAGGCTAGACACAGGCTAGACACTGGCTAGGCACAGGCTAGACACAGGCTAGACACTGGCTGGGCACAGGCTAGACACTGACTAGGCACAGGCTAGACACTGGCTAGGCACAGGCTAGACAATGGCTATGTACAGGATAGGCACTGGCTATGTACAGGCTAGGCACTGGCTAGGTACAGGCTAGGTACTGGCTAGACACAGGCTAGACAAAGGCTAGATACAGGCTAGACACAGGCTAGACACAGGCTAGACACAGGCTAGACACAGGCTAGACACAGGCTAGACACAGGCTAGAAACAGGCTAGACACAAGCTAGTCACAGGCTAGACACTGGCTAAGCACAGGCTAGACACAGGCTAGAAACTGGCTCTGCACAGGCTAGACACAGGCTAGACACTGGCTGGGCACAGGCTAGACACTGACTAGGCACAGGCTAGACACTGGCTAGGCACAGGCTAGACAATGGCTATGTACAGGCTAGGCACTGGCTAGACACTGGCTAGGCACACGCTATGCACATGCCACTCTCAGGCAAGGCACAGGCAAGACACAGGCTAGACACTGGCTAGGCACAGGCTATGCAAATGCCAGTCACAGGCAAGGCACAGGCTAGACACAGGCTAGACACAGGCTAGACACAGGCTAGACACAGGCTAGGCACAGGCTAGGCACAGGCTAGGTACTGGCTAGGCACAGGCTAGGCACTGGCTAGGTACAGGCTAGGCACAGGCTAGGCACAGGCTAGACACAGGCTAGGCACAGGCTAGGCACAGGCTAGGCACAGGCTAGGCACAGGCCAGGCACAGGCTAGGCACAGGCTAGGCACAGGCTAGGCACAGGCTAGGCACAGGCTAGGCACAGGCTAGACACAGGCTAGACACAGGCTAGACACAGGCTAGACACAGGCTAGACACAGGCTAGACACAGGCTAGACACAGGCTAGACACAGGCTAGACACAGGCTAGACACAGGCTAGGCACAGGCTAGACACTGGCTAGGCACAGGCTAGACACTGGCTAGGCACAGGCTAGACAATGGCTATGTACAGGATAGGAAATGGCTATGTACAGGCTAGGCACTGGCTAGGTACAGGCTAGGTACTGGCTAGGAACAGGCTAGGCACTGGCTAGGTACAGGCTAGGCAGAGGCTAGGCACAGGCTAGGTACTGGCTAGGTACAGGCTAGGCACTGGCTAGGTACAGGCTAGGCACAGGCTAGGCACATGCTAGACACAGGCTAGACACAGGCTAGACACAGGCTAGACACAGGCTAGACACAGGCTAGACACAGGCTAGACACAGGCTAGACACAGGCTAGACACAGGCTAGACACAGGCTAGACACAGGCTAGACACAGGCTAGACACAGGCTAGACACAGGCTAGACACAGGCTAGACACAGGCTAGACACAGGCTAGACACAGGCTAGACACAGGCTAGACACAGGCTAGACACAGGCTAGACACAGGCTAGCACAGACACAGGCTAGACACAGGCTAGACACAGGCTAGACACAGGCTAGCACACAGGCTAGACACAGGCTAGACACAGGCTAGACACAGGCTAGACACAGGCTAGACACAGGCTAGGCACAGGCTAGACACTGGCTAGGCACAGGCTAGACACAGGCTAGACACAGGCTAGACACAGGCTAGACACAGGCTAGACACAGGCTAGACACAGGCTAGACACAGGCTAGACACAGGCTAGACACAGGCTAGACACAGGCTAGACACAGGCTAGACACAGGCTACAGGCACAGGCTAGACACTGGCTAGGCACAGGCTAGACACAGGCTAGGCACAGGCTAGGCACAGGCATGACATCCAGGCACAGGCTAGACACAGGCTAGACACAGGCTAGACACAGGCTAGACACAGGCTAGACACAGGCTAGACACAGGCTAGACACAGGCTAGACACAGGCTAGACACAGGCTAGACACTGGCTAGACACAGGCTAGACACAGGCTAGACACAGGCTAGACACAGGCTAGACACAGGCTAGACACAGGCTAGACACAGGCTAGACACAGGCTAGACACAGGCTAGACACAGGCTAGACACAGGCTAGACACAGGCTAGACACAGGCTAGACACAGGCTAGACACAGGCTAGACACAGGCTAGACACAGGCTAGACACAGGCTAGACACAGGCTAGACACAGGCTAGACACAGGCTAGACACAGGCTAGACACAGGCTAGACACAGGCTAGACACAGGCTAGACACAGGCTAGACACAGGCTAGACACAGGCTAGACACAGGCTAGACACAGGCTAGACACAGGCTAGACACAGGCTAGACACAGGCTAGACACAGGCTAGACACAGGCTAGACACAGGCTAGACACAGGCTAGACACAGGCTAGACACAGGCTAGACACAGGCTAGACACAGGCTAGACACAGGCTAGACACAGGCTAGACACAGGCTAGACACAGGCTAGACACAGGCTAGACACAGGCTAGACACAGGCTAGACACAGGCTAGACACAGGCTAGAAACAGGCTAGACACAAGCTAGTCACAGGCTAGACACTGGCTAAGCACAGGCTAGACACAGGCTAGAAACTGGCTAGGCACAGGCTAGACACAGGCTAGACACTGGCTGGGCACAGGCTAGACACTGACTAGGCACAGGCTAGACACTGGCTAGGCACAGGCTAGACAATGGCTATGTACAGGCTAGGCACTGGCTAGACACAGGCTAGGCACTGGCTAGGCACAGGCTAGACAGTGGCTAGACACAGGCTAGACACAGGCTAGACACAGGCTAGACACAGGCTAGACACAGGCTAGACACAGGCTAGACACAGGCTAGACACAGGCTAGACACAGGCTAGACACAGGCTAGACACAGGCTAGACACAGGCTAGGCACAGGCTAGACACAGGCTAGACACAGGCTAGGCACAGGCTAGACACAGGCTAGACACTGGCTAGGCACAGGCTAGACACTGGCTAGGCACAGGCTAGACACTGGCTAGACACAGGCTAGACACAGGCTAGACACTGCACAGGCTAGACACAGGCTAGACACAGGCTAGACACAGGCTAGACACAGGCTAGACACAGGCTAGGCACAGGCTAGACACAGGCTAGACACAGGCTAGGCACAGGCTAGACACAGGCTAGACACAGGCTAGGCACAGGCTAGGCACAGGCTAGGCACAGGCTAGACACAGGCTAGACACTGGCTAGGCACAGGCTAGTCACAGGCTAGGCACAGGCTAGACACAGGCTAGACACTGGCTAGGCACAGGCTAGGCACAGGCTAGTCACAGGCAAGGCACAGGCTAGACACTGGCTAGACACAGGCTAGACACAGGCTAGGCACAGGCTAGACACAGGCTAGGCACAGGCTAGGCACAGGCTAGACACTGGCTAGGCACAGGCTAGACACAGGCTAGACACAGGCTAAGCAGGCTAGGCACAGGCTAGACACAGGCTAGACACAGGCTAGACACAGGCTAGGCACAGGCTAGACACAGGCTAGGCACAGGCTAGGCACAGGCTAGACACAGGCTAGACACAGGCTAGGCACAGGCTAGACACAGGCTAGGCAAGGCACAGGCTAGACACAGGCTAGACACTGGCTAGACACAGGCTAGACACATGGCTAGGCACAGGCAGAGGCACAGGCTAGACACAGGCTAGACACAGGCTAGACACAGGCTAGACACAGGCTAGACACAGGCTAGGCACAGGCTAGACACAGGCTAGACACAGGCTAGACACAGGCTAGACACAGGCTAGACACAGGCTAGACACAGGCTAGACACAGGCTAGACACAGGCTAGACACAGGCTAGACACAGGCTAGACACAGGCTAGGCACAGGCTAGACACAGGCTAGACACTGGCTAGGACACAGGCTAGACACTGGCTAGGCACAGGCTAGCACACACAGGCTAGACACAGGCTAGACACAGGCTAGACACAGGCTAGACACAGGCTAGACACAGGCTAGACACAGGCTAGACACAGGCTAGACACAGGCTAGACACAGGCTAGGCTAGACACAGGCTAGGCACAGGCTAGACACAGGCTAGACACAGGCTAGACACAGGCTAGACACAGGCTAGGCACAGGCTAGACACAGGCGGCCAGACACAGGCTAGACACAGGCTAGACACAGGCTAGACACAGGCTAGACACAGGCTAGACACAGGCTAGACACAGGCTAGACACAGGCTAGACACAGGCTAGGCACAGGCTAGACACAGGCTAGACACAGGCTAGACACAGGCTAGACACAGGCTAGACACAGGCTAGACACAGGCCAGGCACACAGGCTAGACACAGGCTAGACACAGGCTAGACACAGGCTAGACACAGGCTAGACACAGGCTAGACACAGGCTAGACACAGGCTAGACACAGGCTAGACACAGGCTAGACACAGGCTAGACACAGGCTAGACACAGGCTAGACACAGGCTAGACACAGGCTAGACACAGGCTAGACACAGGCTAGACACAGGCTAGACACAGGCTAGACACAAGCTAGTCACAGGCTAGACACTGGCTAGACACAGGCTAGACACAGGCTAGAAACTGGCTAGGCACAGGCTAGACACAGGCTAGACACTGGCTGGGCACAGGCTAGACACTGACTAGGCACAGGCTAGACACTGGCTAGGCACAGGCTAGACAATGGCTATGTACAGGATAGGCACTGGCTATATACAGGCTAGGCACTGGCTAGGTACAGGCTAGGTAGTGGCTAGACACAGGCTAGACAAAGGCTAGACACAGGCTAGACACAGGCTAGACACAGGCTAGACACAGGCTAGACACAGGCTAGACACAGGCTAGACACAGGCTAGAAACAGGCTAGACACAAGCTAGTCACAGGCTAGACACTGGCTAAACACAGGCTAGACACAGGCTAGAAACTGGCTAGGCACAGGCTAGACACAGGCTAGACACTGGCTGGGCACAGGCTAGACACTGACTAGGCACAGGCTAGACACTGGCAAGGCACAGGCTAGACAATGGCTATGTACAGGCTAGGCACTGGTTAGACACTGGATAGGCACACGCTATGCACATGCCACTCTCAGGCAAGGCACAGGCAAGACACAGGCTAGACACTGGCTAGGCACAGGCTATGCAAATGCCAGTCACAGGCAAGGCACAGGCTAGACACAGGCTACACACAGGCTTGGCACAGGCTAGGCACAGGCTAGGCACTGGCTAGACACTGGCTAGGCACACGCTATGCACATGCCAGTCTCAGGCAAGGCACAGGCTAGACAAAGGCTAGACACTGGCTAGGCACAGGCTATGCACATGCCAGTCACAGCCAAGGTACAGGCTAGACACAGGCTAGACACAGGCTAGGCACAGGCTAGGCACAGGCTAGGCACAGGCTAGGCACTGGCTAGACACTGGCTAGGCACACGCTATGCACATGCCAGTCTCAGGCAAGGCACAGGCTAGACACAGGCTAGACACTGGCTAGGCACACGCTATGCACATGCCAGTCTCAGGCAAGGCACAGGCTAGACACAGGCTAGACACTGGCTAGGCAACCGCTATGCACATGCCAGTCTTAGGCAAGGCACAGGCTAGACACAGGCTAGACACTGGCTAGGCACAGGCTATGTACATGCCAGTCTCAGGCAAGGCACAGGCTAGACACAGGCTAGACACTGGCTAGGCACAGGCTATGCACATGCCAGTCACAGGCAAGGCACAGGCTAGACACTGGCTAGGCACAGGCTAGACACAGGCTAGACACAGGCTAGACACAGGCTAGACACAGGCTAGACACAGGCTAGACACAGGCTAGACACAGGCTAGACACAGGCTAGACACAGGCTAGACACAGGCTAGACACAGGCTAGACACAGGCTAGACACAGGCTAGACACAGGCTAGACACAGGCTAGACACAGGCTAGACACAGGCTAGACACAGGCTAGACACAGGCTAGACACAGGCTAGACACAGGCTAGACACAGGCTAGACACAGGCTAGGCACAGGCTAGACACAGGCTAGACACTGGCTAAGCACAGGCTAGAAACTGGCTAGGCACAGGCTAGACACAGGCTAGACACAGGCTAGAAACAGGCTAGACACAGGCTAGACACAGGCTAGACACTGGCTTGGCACATACTAGACACTGGCTAAGCACAGGCTAGACACAGGCTAGAAACTGGCTAGGCACAGGCTAGACACAGGCTAGACACTGGCTGGGCACAGGCTAGACACTGGCTAGGCACAGGCTTGACAATGGCTATGGCACAGGCTAGGCACTGGCTAGGTACAGGCTACGCACTGGCTAGGTACAGGCTAGGAAGAGGCTAGGCACATGCTAGACACAGGCTAGACACAGGCTAGACACAGGCTAGACACAGGCTAGGCACAGGCTAGACACAGGCTAAGACACAGGCTAGACACAGGCTAGAAACTGGCTAGGCTTAGGCTAGACACAGGCTAGACACAGGCTAGAAACAGGCTAGACACAGGCTAGACACAGGCTAGACACTGGCTTGGCACATACTAGACACTGGCTAAGCACAGGCTAGACACAGGCTAGAAACTGGCTAGGCACAGGCTAGACACAGGCTAGACACAGGCTAGACACTGGCTGGGCACAGGCTAGACACTGGCTAGGCACAGGCTAGACACTGGCTAGGCACAGGCTAGACACATGGCTAGGTACAGGCTAGACACAGGCTAGACACTGGCTAGACACAGGCTAGACACTGGCTAGACACAGGCTAGACACAGGCTAGACATTGGCTAGACACAGGCCAGACACAGGCTAGAAACAGGCTAGACACAGGCTAGACACTGGCTTGGCACAGGCTAGACATTGGCTTGGCACAGACAAGACACTAGCTAAGCACAGGCTAGACACAGGCTAGAAACTGGCTAGGCACAGGCTAGACACAGGCTAGACACAGGCTAGACACAGGCTAGACACAGGTTAGACACAGGCTAGACACAGGCTAGACACAGGCTAGAAACTGGCTAGGCACAGGCTAGACACAGGCTAGACACTGGCTAGACACACGCTATGCACATGCCAGTCTCAGGCAAGGCACAGGCTAGACACAGGCTAGACACTGGCTAGGCACATGCCAGTCACAGGCAAGGCACAGGCTAGACACAGGCTAGGCACAGGCTAGACACAGGCTAGACACTGATTGGGCACAGACTAGACACTGGCCAGACACAAGCTCGACACAGGCTAGACACAGGCTAGACACAGGCTAGACACAGGCCAGACACAGGCTAGACTCAGGCTAGACACAGGCTAGACACTGGCTTGGCACAGACTAGACACTGGCTAAGCACAGGCTAGACACAGGCTAGGCACAGGCTAGGCACAGGCTAGGCACAGGCTAAACACAGGCTAGACACTGGCTGGGCACAGGCTAGACACTGGCTAGGCACAGGCTAGACACTGGCTAGGCACAGGCTTGACACTGGCTAGGCACAGGCTTGACAATGGCTATGAACAGGCTAGGTACTGGCTAGGTACAGGCTAGGCACTGGCTAGGTACAGGCTAGGAAGAGGCTAGGCACATGCTAGACACAGGATAGACACAGGCTAGACACAGGCTAGACAAAGGCTAGACACAGGCTAGACAAAGGCTAGACACATGGCTAAACACAGGCTAGACACAGGCTAGACACAGGCTAGACACAGGCTAGACACAGGCTAGACACAGGCTAGACACAGGCTAGACACAGGCTAGACACAGGCTAGACACAGGCTAGACACAGGCTAGACACAGGCTAGACACAGGCTAGGCACAGGCTAGACACAGGCTAGACACAGGCTAGACACAGGCTAGACACAGGCTAGACACACAGGCTAGACACAGGCTAGACACAGGCTAGACACAGGCTAGACACAGGCTAGACACTGGCTAGACACAGGCTAGACACAGGCTAGACACAGGCTAGACACAGGCTAGACACAGGCTAGACACAGGCTAGACACAGGCTAGACACAGGCAGGCTAGACACAGGCTAGGACACAGGCTAGACACAGGCTAGACACAGGCTAGACACAGGCTAGGCACACTGGCTAGACACAGGCTAGACACAGGCTAGACACAGGCTAGACACAGGCTAGACACAGGCTAGACACAGGCTAGACACAGGCTAGACACAGGCTAGTCACAGGCTAGACACTGGCTAGGCACAGGCTAGACACAGGCTAGAAACAGGCTAGGCACAGGCTAGACACAGGCTAGACACTGGCTGGGCACAGGCTAGACACTGACTAGGCACAGGCTAGACACTGGCTAGGCACAGGCTAGACAATGGCTATGTACAGGCTAGGCACTGGCTAGGTACAGGCTAGGCAGTGGCTAGACACAGGCTAGACAAAGGCTAGATACAGGCTAGACACAGGCTAGACACAGGCTAGACACAGGCTAGACACAGGCTAGACACAGGCTAGACACAGGCTAGACACAGGCTAGTCACAGGCTAGACACTGGCTAAGCACAGGCTAGACACAGGCTAGAAACCGGCTAGGCACAGGCTAGACACAGGCTAGACACTGGCTGGGCACAGGCTAGACACTGACTAGGCACAGGCTAGACACTGGCAAGGCACAGGCTAGACAATGGCTATGCACAGGCTAGGCACTGGCTAGACACTGGCTAGGCACAGGCTATGCACATGCCAGTCTCAGGCAAGGCACAGGCAAGACACAGGCTAGACACTGGCTAGGCACAGGCTATGCAAATGCCAGTCACAGGCAAGGCACAGGCTAGACACAGGCTACACACAGGCTTGGCACAGGCTAGGCACAGGCTAGGCACTGGCTAGACAGTGGCTAGGCACACGCTATGCACATGCCAGTCTCAGGCAAGGCACAGGCTAGACAAAGGCTAGACACTGGCTAGGCACAGGCTATGCACATGCCAGTCACAGCCAAGGTACAGGCTAGACACAGGCTAGACACAGGCTAGGCACAGGCTAGGCACAGGCTAGGCACAGGCTAGGCACAGGCTAGGCACTGGCTAGACACTGGCTAGGCACACGCTATGCACATGCCAGTCTCAGGCAAGGCACAGGCTAGACACAGGCTAGACACTGGCTAGGCACACGCTATGCACATGCCAGTCTCAGGCAAGGCACAGGCTAGACACAGGCTAGACACTGGCTAGGCAACCGCTATGCACATGCCAGTCTTAGGCAAGGCACAGGCTAGACACAGGCTAGACACTGGCTAGGCACAGGCTATGTACATGCCAGTCTCAGGCAAGGCACAGGCTAGACACAGGCTAGACACTGGCTAGGCACAGGCTATGCACATGCCAGTCACAGGCAAGGCACAGGCTAGACACTGGCTAGGCACAGGCTAGACACAGGCTAAACACAGGCTAGACACAGGCTAGACACAGGCTAGACACAGGCTAGACACAGGCTAGACACAGGCTAGACACAGGCTAGACACAGGCTAGACACAGGCTAGACACAGGCTAGACACAGGCTAGACACAGGCTAGACACAGGCTAGACACAGGCTAGACACAGGCTAGACACAGGCTAGACACAGGCTAGACACAGGCTAGACACAGGCTAGACACAGGCTAGACACAGGCTAGACACAGGCTAGACACAGGCTAGACACTGGCTAAGCACAGGCTAGACACAGGCTAGGCACAGGCTAGACACAGGCTAGACACAGGCTAGACACAGGCTAGAAACAGGCTAGACACAGGCTAGACACAGGCTAGACACTGGCTTGGCACATACTAGACACTGGCTAAGCACAGGCTAGACACAGGCTAGAAACTGGCTAGGCACAGGCTAGACACAGGCTAGACACTGGCTGGGCACAGGCTAGACACTGACTAGGCACAGGCTAGACACTGGCTAGGCACAGGCTAGACAATGGCTATGTACAGGCTAGACACAGGCTAGACACAGGCTAGACACAGGCTAGAAACAAGCTAGACACAGGCTAGACATTGGCTAGACACAGGCCACACACTGGCTAGAAACAGGCTAGACACAGGCTAGACACAGGCTTGGCACAGGCTAGACATTGGCTTGGCACAGACAAGACACTAGGCTAGGCACAGGCTAGACACAGGCTAGACACTGGCTAGGCACAGGCTAGACACAGGCCAGACACAGGCTAGACACAGGCTAGACACAGGTTAGACACAGGCTAGACACAGGCTAGACACAGGCTAGAAACTGGCTAGGCACAGGCTAGACACAGGCTAGACACTGGCTAGGCACACGCTATGCACATGCCAGTCTCAGGCAAGGCACAGGCTAGACACAGGCTAGGCACAGGCTAGACACAGGCTAGACACTGATTGGGCACAGACTAGACACAGGCTAGACACAAGGCTAGACACAGGCTAGACACAGGCTAGACACAGGCTAGACACAGGCTAGACACAGGCTAGACACAGGCCAGACACAGGCTAGACACAGGCTAGACACAGGCTAGACACTGGCTAGGCACAGACTAGACACTGGCTAAGCACAGGCTAGACACAGGCTAGGCACAGGCTAGGCACAGGCTAGACACAGGCTAGACACAGGCTAGACACAGGCTAGACACTGGCTAGGCACAGGCTGGACACTGGCTAGGACACAGGCTAGACACAGGCTAGGCACAGGCTAGACACATGGCTATGACACAGGCTAGGTACTGGCTAGGTACAGGCTAGACACTGGCTAGACACAGGCTAGGAACAGGCTAGGCACATGCTAGACACAGGCTAGACACAGGCTAGACACAGGCTAGACACAGGCTAGACACAGGCTAGACAACAGGCTAGACACAGGCTAGGCACAGGCTAGACACAGGCTAGACACAGGCTAGACACAGGCTAGACACAGGCTAGACACAGGCTAGACACTGGCTGGGCACTGGCTAGACACAGGCTAGACACAGGCTAGACACAGGCTAGACACAGGCTAGACACAGGCTAGACACAGGCTAGAAACTGGCTAGGCACAGGCTAGACACTGGCTTGGCACAGGCTAGACATTGGCTTGGCACAGACAAGACACTAGCTAAGCACAGGCTAGACACAAGCTAGACAATGGCTTGGCACAGACTAGACACTGGCTAAGCACAGGCTAGACACAGGCTAGAAACTGGCTAGGCACAGGCTAGAAACTGGCTAGACACAGGCTAGACACAGGCTAGACACTGGCTGGGCACAGGCTAGACACTGACTAGGCACAGGCTAGACACTGGCTAGGCACAGGCTAGACACTGGCTAGGCACAGGCTAGACACAGGCTAGACACTGGATAAGCAGTCACAGGCTAGACACAGGCTAGGCACAGGCTAGGCACAGGCTTGACACAGGCTAGACACTGGCTGGGCACAGGCTAGACACTGGCTAGGCACAGGCTAGACACTGGCTAGGCACAGGCTTGACAATGGCTATGTACAGGCTAGACAATGGCTATGTTCAGGCTAGGCACTGGCTAGGTACAGGCTTGGTACTGGCTAGGTACAGGCTAGGCATTGGCTAGTTACAGGCTAGGAAGAGGCTAGGCACATACTAGACACAGGCTAGACACAGGCTAGACAAAGGCTAGACACAGGCTAGACAAAGGCTAGACACAGGCTAGACAAAGGCTAGACACAGGCTATGCACAGGCTAGACACAGGCTAGACACAGGCTAGACACAGGCTAGACACTGACTGGGCACAGGCTAGACACAGGCTAGACACAGGCTAGACACAGGCTAGAAACTGGCTAGGCACAGGCTAGACACTGGCTTGGCACAGGCTAGACATTGGCTTGGCACAGATAAGACACTAGCTAAGCACAGGCTAGACACAAGCTAGACAATGGCTTGGCACAGACTAGACACTGGCTAAGCACAGGCTAGACACAGGCTAGACACAGGCTAGAAACTGGCTAGGCACAGGCTAGAAACTGGCTAGGCACAGGCTAGACACAGGCTAGACACTGGCTGGGCACAGGCTAGACACTGACTAGGCACAGGCTAGACACTGGCTAGGCACAGGCTAGACAATGGCTATGTACAGGCTAGACACAGGCTAGACACTGGATAAGCACAGGCTAGACACAGGCTAGGCACAGGCTAGGCACAGGCTTGACACAGGCTAGACACTGGCTGGGCACAGGCTAGACACTGGCTAGGCACAGGCTAGACACTGGCTAGGCACAGGCTTGACAATGGCTATGTACAGGCTAGACAATGGCTATGTTCAGGCTAGGCACTGGCTAGGTACAGGCTTGGTACTGGCTAGGTACAGGCTAGGCATTGGCTAGTTACAGGCTAGGAAGAGGCTAGGCACATACTAGACACAGGGTAGACACAGGCTAGACAAAGGCTAGACACAGGCTAGACAAAGGCTAGACACAGGCTAGACACAGGCTAGACACAGGCTAGACACAAGCTAGACACTGGCTTGGCACAGATTAGACACTGGCTAAGCACAGGCTAGACACAGGCTAGAAACTGGCTAGGCACAGGCTAGACACAGGCTAGACACAGGCTAGACACTGGCTGGGCACAGGCTAGACACTGACTAGGCACAGGCTAGACACTGGCTAGGCAAAGGCTAGACAATGGCTATGTACAGGCTAGACACAGGCTAGACACAGGCTAGACACAGGCTAGACACTGACTGGGCACAGGCTAGAGACTGGCTAGACACAAGCTAGACACAGGCTAGACACAGGCTAGACACAGGCCAGACACAGGCTAGAAACAGGCTAGACACAGGCTAGACACTGGCTTGGCACAGGCTAGACATTGGCTTGGCACAGACAAGACACTAGCTAAGCACAAGCTAGACACAGGCTAGAAACTGGCTAGGCACAGGCTAGACACTGGCTAGACACTGACTGGGCACAGGCTAGAAACTGGCTAGGCAGGCTCTTGAACTGGCTAGGCACAGGCTAGACACAGGCTAGACACTGGCTGGGCACAGGCTAGACACTGACTAGGCACAGGCTAGACACTGGCTAGGCACAGGCTAGACACTGGCTGGGCACAGGCTAGACACAGGCTAGGCACAGGCTAGACACAGGCTAGACACAGGCTAGACACTGACTAGGCACAGGCTAGACACTGGCTAGGCACAGGCTAGACAATGGCTAGACACAGGCTAGACACAGGCTAGACACAGGCTAGACACTGACTGGGCACAGGCTAGACACAGGCTAGACACAGGCTAGACACTGGCTAGGCACAGGCTAGACACAGGCTAGACACAGGCTAGACACAGGCTAGACACAGGCTAGACACTGGCTAGACACAGGCTAGAGACACTGGCTAGGCACAGGCTAGACACAGGCTAGGCACAGGCTAGACACAGGCTAGACACAGGCTAGACACTGGCTGGGCACAGGCTAGACACTGGCTAGACACAGGCTAGACACAGGCTAGACACAGGCTAGACACAGGCTAGACACTGGCTAGACACAGGCTAGACACAGGCTAGACAAGCAGGCTAGACACTGGCTAGACACAGGCTAGACACAGACACAGGCTAGACACAGGCTAGACAGGCACAGGCTAGACACAGGGCACAACACAGGCTTAACACAGGCTAGACACTGGCTGGGCACAGGCTAGACACTGGCTAGGCACAAGCTAGACACTGGCTAGGCACAGGCTTGACAATGGCTATGTACAGGCTAGACAATGGCTATGTACAGGCTAGACAATGGCTATGTACAGGCTAGGCACTGGCTAGGTACAGGCTAGACACAGGCTAGGTATAGGCTAGGCACTGGCTAGGTACAGGCTAGGAAGAGGCTAGGCACATGCTAGACACAGGGTAGACACAGGCTAGGCAAAGGCTAGACACAGGCTAGACACAGGCTAGACACAGGCTAGACACAGGCTAGACACAGGCTAGACACAGGCTAGACACAGGCTAGACACAGGCTAGACACAGGCTAGACACAGGCTAGACACAGGCTAGACACAGGCTAGACACAGGCTAGGCACAGGCTAGGCACAGGCTAGACACCGGCTAGACACCGGCTAGACACCGGCTAGACACCGGCTAGACACATGCTAGACAGAGGCTATACACTAGCTAGGCACAGGCTTGGCACTGGCTAGACACTGGCTAGGCACACGCTATGCACATGCCTGTCTCAGGCAAGGTACAGGCTAGAAACAGGCTAGACACTGGCTAGGCACAGGCTATGCACATGCCAGTCACAGGCAAGGCACAGGCTAGGCACTGGCTAGACACTGGCTAGGCACACGCTATGCACATGCCACTCTCAGGCAAGGCACAGGCTAGACACAGGCTAGACACTGGCTAGGCACAGGCTAGACACAGGCAAAGCACAGGCTAGACACAGGCTAGACACAGGCTAGACACAGGCTAGGCACAGGCTAGGCACAGGCTAGGCACTGGCTAGATACTGGCTAGGCACAGGCTATGCACATGCCATTCACAGGCAAGGCACAGGCTAGACACAGGCTAGACACTGGCAAGGCACAGGCTAGACACTGGCTTGGGACAGGCAAGAAACTGGCTAGGCACAGGCTAGACACAGGCTAGACACAGGCTAGACACAGGCTAGACACAGGCTAGACACAGGCTAGACACAGGCTAGGCACAGGCTAGACACTGGCTAGGCACAGGCTATACACTGGCTAGGCACAGGCTAGACACTGGCTTGGCACAGACTAGACACTGGCTAAGCACAGGCTAGACACAGGCTAGAAACTGGCTAGGCACAGGCTAGACACAGGCTAGACACTGGCTGGGCACAGGCTAGACACTGGCTGGGCACAGGCTAGACACTGACTAGGCACAGGCTAGACACTGGCTAGGCACAGGCTAGACAATGGCTATGTACAGGCTAGGCACTGGCTATGTACAGGCTAGGCACTGGCTATGTACAGGCTAGGTACTGGCTAGGTACAGGCTAGGCACTGGCTGGGTACAGGCTAGGCAGAGGCTAGGCACAGGCTAGACACAGGCTAGACACAGGCTAGACACAGGCTAGACACAGGCTAGACACAGGCTAGACACAGGCTAGACACAGGCTAGACACAGGCTAGACACAGGCTAGACACAGGCTAGACACAGGCTAGACACAGGCTAGACACAGGCTAGACACAGGCTAGACACAGGCTAGCACAGGCTAGACACAGGCTAGACACAGGCTAGACACAGGCTAGAAACTGGCTAGGCACAGGCTAGACACAGGCTAGACACTGGCTGGGCACAGGCTAGACACTGACTAGGCACAGGCTAGACACTGGCTAGGCACAGGCTAGACAATGGCTATATACAGGCTAGGCACTGGCTAGACACTGGCTAGGCACACGCTATGCACCTGCCACTCTCAGGCAAGGCACAGGCAAGACACAGGCTAGACACTGGCTAGGCACAGGCTATGCACATGCCAGTCACAGGCAAGGCACAGGCTAGACAACAGGCTAGACACTGGCTAGGCACAGGCTAGGCACTGGCTAGACACTGGCTAGACACAGGCTAGACACAGGCTATGACACAGGCTAGACACAGGCACAGGCTAGACACAGGCTAGACACAGGCTAGACACAGGCTAGACACAGGCTAGACACAGGCTAGACACAGGCTAGACACAGGCTAGACACAGGCTAGACACAGGCTAGACACAGGCTAGACACTGGCTAGGCACAGGCTAGACACAGGCTAGACACAGGCTAGACACAGGCTAGGCACTGGCTAGGCACAGGCTAGACACTGGCTAGGCACAGGCTAGACACTGGCTAGGCACAGGCTAGACACTGGCTAGGCACAGGATAGACAATGGCTATGTACAGGATAGGCACTGGCTATGTACAGGCTAGGCACTGGCTAGGTACAGGCTAGGTACTGGCTAAGTACAGGCTAGGCACTGGCTAGGTACAGGCTAGGCAGAGGCTAGGCACATGCTAGACACAGGCTAGACACAGGCTAGACAAAGGCTAGACACAGGCTAAACACAGGCTAGAAACAGGCTAGACACAAGCTAGACACAGGCTAGACACAGGCTAGACACTGGCTTGGCACAGACTAGACACTGGCTGAGCACAGGCTAGACACAGGCTAGAAACAGGCTAGACACTGGCTAGGCACAGGCTAGACACAGGCTAGACACTGGCTGGGCACAGGCTAGAAACTGGCTAGGCACAGGCTAGACACAGGCTAGACACTGGCTGGGCACAGGCTAGACACTGACTAGGCACAGGCTAGACACTGGCTAGGCACAGGCTAGACAATGGCTATGTACAGGATAGGCACTGGCTATGCACAGGCTAGGCACTGGCTAGACACAGGCTAGACACAGGCTAGGCACAGGCTAGGCACAGGCTAGGCACAGGCTAGGCACAGGCTAGACACAGGCTAGACACAGGCTAGGCACTAGACACAGGCTAGACACAGGCTAGACACAGGCTAGACACAGGCTAGACACAGGCTAGACACAGGCTAGACACAGGCTAGACACAGGCTAGACACAGGCTAGACACAGGCTAGACACAGGCTAGACACAGGCTAGACACAGGCTAGACACAGGCTAGACACAGGCTAGACACAGGCTAGACACAGGCTAGACACAGGCTAGACACAGGCTAGACACAGGCTAGACACAGGCTAGACACAGGCTAGACACAGGCTAGACACAGGCTAGACACAGGCTAGACACAGGCTAGACACAGGCTAGACACAGGCTAGACACAGGCTAGACACAGGCTAGACACAGGCTAGACACAGGCTAGACACAGGCTAGACACAGGCTAGACACAGGCTAGACACAGGCTAGACACAGGCTAGACACAGGCTAGACACAGGCTAGACACAGGCTAGACACAGGCTAGACACAGGCTAGACACAGGCTAGACACAGGCTAGACACAGGCTAGGCACAGGCTAGACACAGGCTAGACACTGGCTAAGCACAGGCTAGACACTGGCTAAGCACAGGCTAGACACAGGCTAGAAACTGGCTCTGCACAGGCTAGACACAGGCTAGACACTGGCTGGGCACAGGCTAGACACTGACTAGGCACAGGCTAGACACTGGCTAGGCACAGGCTAGACAATGGCTATGTACAGGCTAGGCACTGGCTAGACACTGGCTAGGCACACGCTATGCACATGCCACTCTCAGGCAAGGCACAGGCAAGACACAGGCTAGACACTGGCTAGGCACAGGCTATGCAAATGCCAGTCACAGGCAAGGCACAGTCTAGACACAGGCTACACACAGGCTAGGCACAAGCTAGGCACAGGCTAGGCACTGGCTAAACACTGGCTAGGCACACGCTATGCACATGCCAGTCTCAGGCAAGGCACAGGCTAGACAAAGGCTAGACACTGGCTAGGCACAGGCTAGGCACTGGCTAGACACTGGCTAGGCACACGCCATGCACATGTCTGTCTCAGGCAAGGCACAGGCTAGACACAGGCTAGACACAGGCTAGACACAGGCTAGACACAGGCTAGACACAGGCTAGACACAGGCTAGAAACAGGCTAGACACAAGCTAGACACAGGCTAGACACTGGCTTGGCACAGACTAGACACTGCCTGAGCACAGGCTAGACACAGGCTAGAAACTGGCTAGGCACAGGCTAGACACAGGCTAGACACTGGCTGGGCACAGGCTAGACACTGGCTGGGCACAGGCTAGACACTGACTAGGCACAGGCTAGACACTGGCTAGGCACAGGCTAGACAATGGCTATGTACAGGATAGGAAATGGCTATGTACAGGCTAGGCACTGGCTAGGTACAGGCTAGGTACTGGCTAGGAACAGGCTATGCACTGGCTAGGTACAGGCTAGGCAGAGGCTAGGCACAGGCTAGGTACTGGCTAGGTACAGGCTAGGCACTGGCTAGGTACAGGCTAGGCAGAGGCTAGGCACATGCTAGACACAGGCTAGACACAGGCTAGACAAAGGCTAGACACAGGCTAGACACAGGCTAGACACAGGCTAGACACAGGCTAGACACAGGCTAGACACAGGCTAGACACAGGCTAGACACAGGCTAGACACATTCTAAACACAGGCTAGACACAGGCTAGACACAGGCTAGACACAGGCTAGACACAGGCTAGACACAGGCTAGACACAGGCTAGACACAGGCTAGACACAGGCTAGACACAGGCTAGACACAGGCTAGACACAAGCTACACACAGGCTAGACACAGGCTAGACACAGGCTAGACACTGGCTAGGCACAGGCCAGACACAGGCTAGGCACAGGCTAGACACAGGCTAGGCACAGGCTAGGCAGAGGCTAGGCACAGGCTAGACACAGGCTAGACACAGGCTAGACACAGGCTAGACACAGGCTAGACACAGGCTAGACACAGGCTAGACACAGGCTAGACACAGGCTAGACACAGGCTAGACACAGGCTAGACACAGGCTAGACACAGGCTAGACACAGGCTACAGACACAGGCTAGACACAGGCTAGACACAGGCTAGACACAGGCTAGACACAGGCTAGACACAGGCTAGACACAGGCTAGACACAGGCTAGACACAGGCTAGACACAGGCTAGACACAGGCTAGACACAGGCTAGACACAGGCTAGACACAGGCTAGCAACTGGCTAGGCACAGGCTAGACACAGGCTAGGCACAGGCTAGACACAGGCTAGACACAGGCTAGACACAGGCTAGACACTGATTGGGCACAGGCTAGACACTGGCTAGATACAGGCTAGACACAGGCTAGACACAGGCTAGACACAGGCCAGACACAGGCTAGAACACAGGCTAGACACAGGCTAGACACAGGCTAGACACTGGCTTGGCACAGACTAGACACTGGCTAGACACAGGCTAGACACAGGCTAGGCACAGGCTAGGCATAGGCTAGGCACAGGACTAGCACAGGCTAGACACTGGCTAGGCACAGGCTAGACACTGGCTAGGCACAGGCTAGACACTGGCTAGGCACAGGCTAGACACTGGCTAGGCACAGGCTAGACACTGGCTAGGCACAGGCTAGACACAGGCTAGGCACAGGCTAGACACTGGCTAGGCACAGGCTTGACAATGGCTATGTACAGGCTAGGCACTGGCTAGGTACAGGCTAGACACTGGCTAGGCACAGGCTAGACACTGGCTAGGCACAGGCTAGGCAGAGGCTAGGCACATGCTAGCCACAGGCTAGACACAGGCTAGACAAAGGCTAGACACAGGCTAGACACAGGCTAGACACAGGCTAGACACAGGCTAGACACAGGCTAGACACAGGCTAGACACAGGCTAGACACAGGCTAGACACAGGCTAGACACAGGCTAGACACAGGCTAGACACAGGCTAGACACAGGCTAGACACAGGCTAGACACAGGCTAGACACAGGCTAGACACAGGCTAGACACAGGCTAGACACAGGCTAGACACAGGCTAGACACAGGCTAGACACAGGCTAGACACAGGCTAGACACAGGCTAGACACAGGCTAGACACAGGCTAGACACAGGCTAGACACAGGCTAAACACAGGCTAGACACAGGCTAGACACAGGCTAGACACAGGCTAGACACAGGCTAGGCACAGGCACAGGCTAGACACAGGCTAGACACAGGCTAGGACACAGGCTAGACACAGGCTAGACACAGGCTAGACACAGGCTAGACACAGGCTAGACACAGGCTAGACACAGGCTAGACACAGGCTAGACACAGGCTAGACACAGGCTAGACACAGGCTAGACACAGGCTAGGCACAGGCTAGGCACTGGCTAGACACTGGCTAGGCACAGGCTATGCACATGCCAGTCTCAGGCAAGGCACAGGCTAGACAAAGGCTAGACACTGGCTAGGCACAGGCTAGGCACTGGCTAGACACTGGCTAGGCACACGCCATGCACATGCCTGTCTCAGGCAAGGCACAGGCTAGACACAGGCTAGACACAGGCTAGACACAGGCTAGACACAGGCTAGAAACAGGCTAGACACAAGCTAGACACAGGCTAGACACAGGCTAGACACTGGCTTGGCACAGACTAGACACTGCCTGAGCACAGGCTAGACACAGGCTAGAAACTGGCTAGGCACAGGCTAGACACAGGCTAGACACTGGCTGGGCACAGGCTAGACACTGGCTGGGCACAGGCTAGACACTGGCTAGGCACAGGCTAGACAATGGCTATGTACAGGATAGGCACTGGCTATGTACAGGCTAGGCACTGGCTAGGTACAGGCTAGGCACTGGCTAGGTACAGGCTAGGTACTGGCTAGGTACAGGCTAGGCACTGGCTAGGTACAGGCTAGGCAGAGGCTAGGCACATGCTAGACACAGGCTAGACACAGGCTAGACAAAGGCTAGACACAGGCTAGACACAGGCTAGACACAGGCTAGACACAGGCTAGACACAGGCTAGACACAGGCTAGACACAGGCTAGACACAGGCTAGACACAGGCTAGACACAGGCTAGACACAGGCTAGACACAGGCTAGACACAGGCTAGACACAGGCTAGACACAGGCTAGACACAGGCTGAGACACAGGCTAGACACAGGCTAGACACAGGCTAGACACAGGCTAGACACAGGCTAGACACAGGCTAGACACAGGCTAGACACAGGCTAGACACAGGCTAGACACAGGCTTGACACAGGCTAGACACAGGCTAGACACAGGCTAGACACAGGCTAGACACAGGCTAGGCACAGGCTAGACACTGGCTAGGCACAGGCTAGGCACAGGCTGGGCACAGGCTAGGCACAGGCTGGGCACTGGCTAGGCACAGGCTAGGCACAGGCTAGGCACAGGCTAGACACAGGCTAGACACAGGCTAGACACAGGCTAGACACAGGCTAGACACTGGCTAGGCACAGGCTAGACACTGGCTAGGCACAGGCTAGGCACAGGCTAGACACTGGCTAGGCACAGGCTAGACACAGGCTAGAAACTGGCTAGGCACAGGCTAGACACAGGCTAGACACAGGCTAGACACAGGCTAGACACAGGCTAGACACAGGCTAGACACAGGCTAGACACAGGCTAGACACAGGCTAGACACAGGCTAGACACAGGCTAGACACAGGCTAGACACAGGCTAGACACAGGCTAGACACTGGCTAGGCACAGGCTAGACACAGGCTAGACACAGGCTAGGCACAGGCTAGACACAGGCTAGACACAGGCTAGACACAGGCTAGGCACTGGCTAGACACAGGCTAGACACAGGCTAGACACAGGCTAGACACAGGCTAGACACAGGCTAGACACAGGCTAGACACAGGCTAGACACAGGCTAGACACAGGCTAGGCACAGGCTAGACACAGGCTAGACACAGGCTAGGCACAGGCTAGACACTGGCTAGGCACAGGCTAGACACAGGCTAGACACTGGCTAGGCACAGGCTAGACACAGGCTAGACACAGGCTAGACACAGGCTAGACACAGGCTAGACACAGGCTAGACACAGGCTAGACACAGGCTAGACACAGGCTAGACACAGGCTAGACACAGGCTAGGCACAGGCTAGACACAGGCTAGACACAGGCTAGACACTGGCTAGGCACAGGCTAGACACAGGCTAGACACTGGCTAGGCACAGGCTAGACACTGGCTAGGCACAGGCTAGACACAGGCTAGACACAGGCTAGGCACAGGCTAGACACAGGCAGACACAGGCTAGACACAGGCTAGACACAGGCTAGACACAGGCTAGACACAGCCTAGACACAGGCTAGACACAGGCTAGGCACAGGCTAGACACAGGCTAGACACAGGCTAGGCACAGGCTAGACAAAGGCTAGACACAGGCTAGGCACAGGCTAGACACAGGCTAGACACTGGCTAGGCACAGGCTATGCAAAGGCCAGACACAGGCTAGACACAGGCTAGACACTGGCTAGGCACAGGCTATGCAAATGCCAGTCACAGGCAAGGCACAGGCTAGACACAGGCTACACACAGGCTAGGCACAGGCTAGGCACAGGCTAGGCACAGGCTAGACACTGGCTAGGCACACGCTATGCACATGCCAGTCTCAGGCAAGGCACAGGCTAGACAAAGGCTAGACACTGGCTAGGCACAGGCTAGGCACTGGCTAGACACTGGCTAGGCACACGCCATGCACATGCCTGTCTCAGGCAAGGCACAGGCTAGACACAGGCTAGACACAGGCTAGACACAGGCTAGAAACAGGCTAGACACAAGCTAGACACAGGCTAGACACAGGCTAGACACTGGCTTGGCACAGACTAGACACTGCCTGAGCACAGGCTAGACACAGGCTAGAAACTGGCTAGGCACAGGCTAGACACAGGCTAGACACTGGCTAGGCACAGGCTAGACACTGGCTAGGCACAGGCTAGACACTGGCTAGGCACAGGCTAGACAATGGCTATGTACAGGATAGGCACTGGCTATGTACAGGCTAGGCACTGGCTAGGTACAGGCTAGGTACTGGCTAGGTACAGGCTAGGTACAGGCTAGGCAGAGGCTAGGCACAGGCTAGACACAGGCTAGACACAGGCTAGACAAAGGCTAGACACAGACTAGACACAGGCTAGACGCAGGCTAGACACAGGCTAGACACAGGCTAGACACAGGCTAGACACAGGCTAGACACAGGCTAGACACAGGCTAGACACAGGCTAGACACATTCTAAACACAGGCTAGACACAGGCTAGACACAGGCTAGACACATTCTAAATACAGGCTAGACACAGGCAAGACACTGGCTCGACACAGGCTAGACACAGGCTAGACACAGGCCAGACACAGGCTAGACACAGGCTAGACACAGGCTAGACACAGGCTAGACACAGGCTAGACACAGGCTAGACACAGGCTAGACACAGGCTAGACACAGGCTAGACACAGGCTAGACACAGGCTAGACACAGGCTAGACACAGGCTAGACACAGGCTAGACACAGGCTAGACACAGGCTAGACACAGGCTAGACACAGGCTAGACACAGGCTAGACACAGGCTAGACACAGGCTAGACACAGGCTAGACACAGGCTAGACACAGGCTAGAAACAGGCTAGACACAAGCTAGTCACAGGCTAGACACTGGCTAAGCACAGGCTAGACACAGGCTAGAAACTGGCTAGGCACAGACTAGACAAAGGCTAGACACTGGCTAGGCACAGGCTAGGCACTGGCTAGATACTGGCTAGGCACACGCCATGCACATGCCTGTCTCAGGCAAGGCACAGGCTAGACACAGGCTAGACACAGGCTAGACACAGGCTAGACACAGGCTAGACACAGGCTAGAAACAGGCTAGACACAAGCTAGACACAGGCTAGACACAGGCTAGACACTGGCTTGGCACAGACTAGACACTGCCTGAGCACAGGCTAGACACAGGCTAGAAACTGGCTAGGCACAGGCTAGACACTGGCTGGGCACAGGCTAGACACTGACTAGGCACAGGCTAGACACTGGCTAGGCACAGGCTAGACACTGGCTAGGCACAGGCTAGACAATGGCTATGTACAGGATAGGAAATGGCTATGTACAGGCTAGGCACTGGCTAGGTACAGGCTAGGTACTGGCTAGGTACAGGCTAGGTACAGGCTAGGCAGAGGCTAGGCACATGCTAGACACAGGCCAGACACAGGCTAGACAAAGGCTAGACACAGGCTAGACACAGGCTAGACACAGGCTAGACACAGGCTAGACACAGGCTAGACACAGGCTAGACACAGGCTAGACACAGGCTAGACACAGGCTAGACACAGGCTAGACACATTCTAAACACAGGCTAGACACAGGCTAGACACAGGCTAGACACATTCTAAATACAGGCTAGACACAGGAAAGACACTGGCTCGACACAGGCTAGACACAGGCCAGACACAGGCTAGACACAAGCTAGACACAGGCTAGACACAGGCTAGACACAGGCTAGACTCAGGCTAGACACAGGCTAGACACAGGCTAGACACAGGCTAGACACTAGCTAGACACAGGCTAGACACAGGCTAGACACAGGCTAGACACAGGCTAGACACAGGCTAGACACTAGCTAGACACAGGCTAGACACAGGCTAGACACAGGCTAGACACAGGCTAGACACAGGCTAGACACATTCTAAACACAGGCTAGACACAGGCTAGACACAGGCTAGACACAGGCTAGACACATTCTAAACACAGGCTAGACACAGGAAAGACACAGGCTCGACACAGGCTAGACACAGGCTAGACACAGGCTAGACACAGGCTAGACACAAGCTAGACACAGGCTAGACACAGGCTAGACACAGGCTAGACACAGGCTAGACACAGGCTAGACACAGGCTAGACACTAGCTAGACACAGGCTAGACACAGGCTAGACACAGGCTAGACACAGGCTAGACACAGGCTAGACACAGGCTAGACACAGGCTAGACACAGGCTAGACACAGGCTAGACACATTCTAAACACAGGCTAGACACAGGCTAGACACAGGCTAGACACAGGCTAGACACAGGCTAGACACATTCTAAACACAGGCTAGACACAGGAAAGACACAGGCTCGACACAGGCTAGACACAGGCTAGACACAGGCTAGACACAGGCTAGACACAAGCTAGACACAGGCTAGACACAGGCTAGACACAGGCTAGACACAGGCTAGACACAGGCTAGACACAGGCTAGACACTAGCTAGACACAGGCTAGACACAGGCTAGACACAGGCTAGACACAGGCTAGACACAGGCTAGAAACAGGCTAGATACAGGCTAGACACAGGCTAGACACAGGCTAGACACAGGCTAGACACAGGCTAGACACAGGCTAGACACAGGCTAGACACAGGCTAGACACAGGCTAGAAACAGGCTAGACACAAGCTAGTCACAGGCTAGACACTGGCTAAGCACAGGCTAGACACAGGCTAGAAACTGGCTAGGCACAGGCTGGACACAGGCTAGACACTGGCTGGGCACAGGCTAGACACTGGCTGAGCACAGGCTAGACACAGGCTAGAAACTGGCTAGGCACAGGCTAGACACAGGCTAGACACTGGCTGGGCACAGGCTAGACACTGACTAGGCACAGGCTAGACACTGGCTAGGCACAGGCTAGACAATGGCTATGTACAGGATAGGCACTGGCTATGTACAGGCTAGGCACTGGCTAGGTACAGGCTAGGTACTGGCTAGGTACAGGCTAGGTACTGGCTAGGTACAGGCTAGGCACTGGCTAGGTACAGGCTAGGCAGAGGCTAGACACAGGCTAGACAAAGGCTAGACACAATCTAGACACAGGCTAGACATAGGCTAGACACAGGCTAGACACAGGCTAGACACAGGCTAGACACAGGCTAGACACAGGCTAGACACAGGCTAGACACAGGCTAGACACAGGCTAGACACAGGCTAGACACAGGCTAGACACAGGCTAGACACAGGCTAGACACAGGCTAGAAACAGGCTAGATACAGGCTAGACACAGGCTAGACACAGGCTTGAAACAGGCTAGACACAGGCTATACACAGGCTAGACACAGGCTAGAGACGGGCTTGGCACAGACGAGACACTGGCTAAGCACAGGCTAGTCACAGGCTAGAAACTGGCTAGGCACAGGCTAGACACAGGCTAGACACTGGCTGGGCTCAGGCTAGGCACTGGCTAGGCACAGGCTAGACACAGGCTAGACACAGGCTAGACACAGGCTAGACACAGGCTAGACACAGGCTAGACACAGGCTAGACACAGGCTAGACACAGGCTAGACACAGGCTAGAAACTGGCTAGGCACAGGCTAGACACAGGCTAGACACTGGATGGGCTCAGGCTAGGCACTGGCTAGGCACAGGCTAGACACAGGCTAGACACAGGCTAGACACAGGCTAGACACAGGCTAGACACAGGCTAGACACAGGCTAGACACAGGCTAGACACAGGCTAGACACAGGCTAGACACAGGCTAGATACAGGCTAGACACAGGCTAGACACAGGCTAGACACTGGCTTGGCACAGGCTAGACACAGGCTAGACACAGGCTAGACACAGGCTAGACACAGGCTAGAAACTGGCTAGGCACAGTCTAGACACTGGCTTGGCACAGGCTAGCCACTGGCTAGGCACAGGCTAGACACTGGCTAGGCACAGGCTAGGCACAGGCTAGAGACTGGCTAGGCACAGGATAGACACAGGCTAGAAACTGGCTAGGCACAGGCTAGACACAGGCTAGACACAGGCTAGACATAGGCTAGACACAGGCTAGACACAGGCTAGACACAGGCTAGACACAGGCTAGACACAGGCTAGACACAGGCTAGACACAGGCTAGACACTGGCTAGACACAGGCTAGACACAGGCTATACACAGGCTAGAAACTGGCAAGGCACAGGCTAGACACAGGCTAGACACTGGCTGGGCACAGGCTAGACACAGGCTAGACACAGGCTAGACACAGGCTAGACACAGGCTAGACACAGGCTAGACACAGGCTAGACACAGGCTAGACACAGGCTAGACACAGGCTAGACACAGGCTAGACACAGGCTAGACACTGGCTAGGCACTGGCTAGGCACAGGCTAGACACAGGCTAGACACAGGCTAGACACAGGCTAGACACAGGCTAGAAACTGGCTAGGCACAGGCTAGACACTGGCTAGGCACAGGCTAGACACTGGCTAGGCACAGGCTAGGCACAGGCTAGACATAGGCTAGGCACAGGATAGACACAGGCTAGAAACTGGCTAGGCACAGGCTAGACACAGGCTAGACACAGGCTATACATAGGCTAGACACAGGCTAGACACAGGCTAGACACAGGCTAGACACAGGCTAGACACAGGCTAGACACAGGCTAGACACAGGCTAGACACAGGCTAGACACAGGCTAGACACAGGCTAGACACAGGCTAGACACAGGCTAGACACAGGCTAGACACAGGCTAGACACAGGCTAGACACAGGCTAGACACAGGCTAGACACAGGCTAGACACAGGCTAGACACAGGCTAGACACAGGCTAGACACAGGCTAGAAACAGGCTAGACACAAGCTAGTCACAGGCTAGACACTGGCTAAGCACAGGCTAGACACAGGCTAGAAACTGGCTAGGCACAGACTAGACAAAGGCTAGACACTGGCTAGGCACAGGCTAGGCACTGGCTAGATACTGGCTAGGCACACGCCATGCACATGCCTGTCTCAGGCAAGGCACAGGCTAGACACAGGCTAGACACAGGCTAGACACAGGCTAGACACAGGCTAGACACAGGCTAGACACAGGCTAGACACAGGCTAGAAACAGGCTAGACACAAGCTAGACACAGGCTAGACACAGGCTAGACACTGGCTTGGCACAGACTAGACACTGCCTGAGCACAGGCTAGACACAGGCTAGAAACTGGCTAGGCACAGGCTAGACACTGGCTGGGCACAGGCTAGACACTGACTAGGCACAGGCTAGACACTGGCTAGGCACAGGCTAGACAATGGCTATGTACAGGATAGGAAATGGCTATGTACAGGCTAGGCACTGGCTAGGTACAGGCTAGGTACTGGCTAGGTACAGGCTAGGTACAGGCTAGGCACAGGCTAGGCACAGGCTAGGCACAGGCCAGACACAGGCCAGACACAGGCTAGACACAGGCTAGACACAGGCTAGACACAGGCTAGACACAGGCTAGACACAGGCTAGACACAGGCTAGACACAGGCTAGACACAGGCTAGACACAGGCTAGACACAGGCTAGACACAGGCTAGACACAGGCTAGACACAGGCTAGACACAGGCTAGACACAGGCTAGACACAGGCTAGACACAGGCTAGACACAGGCTAGACACATTCTAAACACAGGCTAGACACAGGAAAGACACAGGCTCGACACAGGCTAGACACAGGCTAGACACAGGCTAGACACAGGCTAGACACAGGCTAGACACAGGCTAGACACAGGCTAGACACAGGCTAGACACAGGCTAGACACAGGCTAGACACAGGCTAGACACAGGCTAGACACAGGCTAGACACAGGCTAGACACAGGCTAGACACAGGCTAGACACAGGCTAGACACAGGCTAGACACAGGCTAGACACAGGCTAGACACAGGCTAGACACAGGCTAGACACATTCTAAACACAGGCTAGACACAGGCTAGACACAGGCTAGACACAGGCTAGACACAGGCTAGACACAGGCTAGACACAGTCTAAACACAGGCTAGACACAGGAAAGACACAGGCTAGACACAGGCTAGACACAGGCTAGACACAGGCTAGACACAGGCTAGACACAGGCTAGACACAGGCTAGACACAGGCTAGACACAGGCTAGACACAGGCTAGACACAGGCTAGACACAGGCTAGACACAGGCTAGACACAGGCTAGACACAGGCTAGACACAGGCTAGACACAGGCTAGACACAGGCTAGACACAGGCTAGATACAGGCTAGACACAGGCTAGACACAGGCTAGACACAGGCTAGACACAGGCTAGACACAGGCTAGACACAGGCTAGACACAGGCTAGACACAGGCTAGACACAGGCTAGACACAGGCTAGACACAGGCTAGACACAGGCTAGAAACTGGCTAGGCACAGGCTAGACACAGGCTAGACACTGGCTGGGCACAGGCTAGACACTGGCTGAGCACAGGCTAGACACAGGCTAGAAACTGGCTAGGCACAGGCTAGACACAGGCTAGACACTGGCTGGGCACAGGCTAGACACTGACTAGGCACAGGCTAGACACTGGCTAGGCACAGGCTAGACAATGGCTATGTACAGGATAGGCACTGGCTATGTACAGGCTAGGCACTGGCTAGGTACAGGCTAGGTACTGGCTAGGTACAGGCTAGGTACTGGCTAGGTACAGGCTAGGCACTGGCTAGGTACAGGCTAGGCAGAGGCTAGACACAGGCTAGACAAAGGCTAGACACAGTCTAGACACAGGCTAGACACAGGCTAGACACAGGCTAGACACAGACTAGACACAGGCTAGACACAGGCTAGACACATGCTAAACACAGGCTAGACACAGGCTAGACACAGGCTAGACACAGGCTAGACACAGGCTAGACACAGGCTAGACACAGGCTAGACACAGGCTAGACACAGGCTAGAAACAGGCTAGATACAGGCTAGACACAGGCTAGACACAGGCTAGACACAGGCTAGACACAGGCTATACACAGGCTAGACACAGGCTAGAGACGGGCTTGGCACAGACGAGACACTGGCTAAGCACAGGCTAGTCACAGGCTAGAAACTGGCTAGGCACAGGCTAGACACAGGCTAGACACTGGCTGGGCTCAGGCTAGGCACTGGCTAGGCACAGGCTAGACACAGGCTAGACACAGGCTAGACACAGGCTAGACACAGGCTAGACACAGGCTAGACACAGGCTAGACACAGGCTAGAAACTGGCTAGGCACAGGCTAGACACAGGCTAGACACTGGCTGGGCTCAGGCTAGGCACTGGCTAGGCACAGGCTAGACACAGGCTAGACACAGGCTAGACACAGGCTAGACACAGGCTAGACACAGGCTAGACACAGGCTAGACACAGGCTAGACACAGGCTAGACACAGGCTAGACACAGGCTAGACACAGGCTAGACACAGGCTAGACACAGGCTAGACACAGGCTAGACACAGGCTAGACACTGGCTTGGCACAGGCTAGACACAGGCTAGACACAGGCTAGACACAGGCTAGACACAGGCTAGAAACTGGCTAGGCACAGTCTAGACACTGGCTTGGCACAGGCTAGCCACTGGCTAGGCACAGGCTAGACACTGGCTAGGCACAGGCTAGGCACAGGCTAGGCACAGGCTAGAGACTGGCTAGGCACAGGATAGACACAGGCTAGAAACTGGCTAGGCACAGGCTAGACACAGGCTAGACACAGGCTAGACACAGGCTAGACACAGGCTAGACACAGGCTAGCCACAGGCTAGACACAGGCTAGACACAGGCTAGACACAGGCTAGACACAGGCTAGACACAGGCTAGACACAGGCTAGACACAGGCTAGACACTGGCTAGACACAGGCTAGACACAGGCTATACACAGGCTAGAAACTGGCAAGGCACAGGCTAGACACAGGCTAGACACTGGCTGGGCACAGGCTAGACACAGGCTAGACACAGGCTAGACACAGGCTAGACACAGGCTAGACACAGGCTAGACACAGGCTAGACACAGGCTAGACACTAGCTAGGCACTGGCTAGGCACAGGCTAGCCACAGGCTAGACACAGGCTAGACACAGGCTAGAAACTGGCTAGGCACAGGCTAGACACTGGCTTGGCACAGGCTAGACACTGGCTAGGCACAGGCTAGACACTGGCTAGGCACAGGCTAGGCACAGGCTAGACATAGGCTAGGCACAGGCTAGACACAGGCTAGACACAGGCTAGAAACTGGCTAGACACAGGCTAGACACAGGCTAGACACAGGCTATACATAGGCTAGACACAGGCTAGACACAGGCTAGACACAGGCTAGACACAGGCTAGACACAGGCTAGACACTGGCTAGACACAGGCTAGACACAGGCTAGACACAGGCTAGACACAGGCTAGAAACTGGCAAGGCACAGGCTAGACACAGGCTAGACACTGGCTGGGCACAGGCTATACACTGGCTAGGCACAGGCTAGACACAGGCTAGACACAGGCTAGACACACAGGCTAGACACAGGCTAGACACAGGCTAGACACAGGCTAGACACAGGCTAGACACAGGCTAGACACAGGCTAGACACAGGCTAGACACAGGCTAGACACAGGCTAGACACAGGCTAGACACAGGCTAGACACAGGCTAGACACAGGCTAGAAACTGGCAAGGCACAGGCTAGACACAGGCTAGACACTGGCTGGGCACAGGCTAGACACAGGCTAGACACAGGCTAGACACAGGCTAGACACAGGCTAGACACAGGCTAGACACAGGCTAGACACAGGCTAGACACAGGCTAGACACAGGCTAGACACTGGCTAGGCACAGGCTAGACACAGGCTAGACACAGGCTAGACACAGGCTAGACACAGGCTAGACACTGGCTAGACACAGGCTAGACACAGGCTAGACACAGGCTAGGCACTGGCTAGGCACAGGCTAGACACAGGCTAGACACTGGCTAGGCACAGGCTAGACACAGGCTAGACACAGGCTAGACACAGGCTAGACACAGGCTAGGCACAGGCTAGACACAGGCTAGACACAGGCTAGGCACAGGCTAGACACAGGCTAGACACAGGCTAGACACAGGCTAGACACAGGCTAGACACAGGCTAGACACAGGCTAGACACTGGCTAGGCACAGGCTAGACACAGGCTAGACACTGGCTAGGCACAGGCTAGACACAGGCTAGACACTGGCTAGGCACAGGCTAGACACAGGCTAGACACAGGCTAGACACAGGCTAGACACAGGCTAGACACAGCCTAGACACAGCCTAGACACAGGCTAGACACAGGCTAGACACAGGCTAGACACTGGCTTGGCACAGACTAGACACTGGCTAAGCACAGGCTACAAACTGGCTAGGCACAGGCTAGACACAGGCTAGACACAGGCTAGACACAGGCTAGACACAGGCTAGACACAGGCTAGACACAGGCTAGACACAGGCTAGACACAGGCTAGACACAGGCTAGACACAGGCTAGACACAGGCTAGACACAGGCTAGACACAGGCTAGACACAGGCTAGACACAGGCTTGGAACAGGCTAGACACAGGCTAGACACGGGCTTGACACAGACTAGACACTGGCTAAGCACAGGCTAGACACAGGCTAGAAACTGGCTAGGCACAGGCTAGACACAGGCTAGACACAGGCTAGACACAGGCTAGGCACAGGCTAGGCACAGGCTAGGCACTGGCTAGGTACAGGCTAGGCAGAGGCTAGGCACATGCTAGACACAGGCTAGACACAGGCTAGACACAGGCTAGACACAGGCTAGACACAGGCTAGACACAGGCTAGAAACTGGCTAGGCACAGGCTAGACACAGGCTAGGCACTGGCTGGGCACAGGCTAGACACTGGCTAGGCACAGGCTAGACACAGGCTAGACACAGGCTAGACACAGGCTAGACACAGGCTAGACACAGGCTAGACACAGGCAGGCTAGACACAGGCTAGACACAGGCTAGACACAGGCTAGGCACAGGCTAGACACAGGCTAGACACAGGCTAGACACAGGCTAGACACAGGCTAGACACAGGCTAGACACAGGCTAGAAACACAGGCTAGACACAGGCTAGACACAGGCTAGACACTGGCTAGGCACAGGCTAGACACTGGCTAGACACAGGCTACAACACAGGCTAGACACAGGCTAGACACAGGCTAGACACAGGCTAGACACAGGCTAGACACAGGCTAGACACAGGCTAGACACAGGCTAGACACAGGCTAGACACAGGCTAGACACAGGCTAGACACAGGCTAGACACAGGCTAGACACAGGCCAGACACAGGCTAGAAACAGGCTAGACAATGGCTTTGAACAGGCTAGACAATGGCTATGAACAGGCTAAGCACTGGTTAGGTACGGGCTAGGTACTGGCTAGGTACAGGCTAGGCACTGGCTAGGTACAGGCTAGGCACTGGCTAGGCACTGGCTAGGTACAGGCTAGGCACAGGCTAGGCACATGCTTGACACAGGCTAGACACAGTAGGCTAGACAAAGGCTAGACAAAGGCTAGACACAGGCTAGACACAGGCTAGACACAGGCTAGACACAGGCTAGAAACCGTCAAGTCACAGACTAGACACAGGCTAGACAGAGGCTACACACTGGCTAGGCACAGGCTAGACTCTGGCTATGCACAGGCTAGACAAAGGCTAGACACTGGCTAGGCACAGGCTAGGCACTGGCTAGACACTGGCTAGGCATACGCTATGCACATGCCAGTCTCAGGCTAGACACTGGCTAGGCACAGGCTATGCACATGCCAGTCACAGGCAAGGCACAGGCTAGACACTGGATAGACACTGGCTAGGCACAGGATAGACACTGGCTTCCAAGGCTAGACACTGGCTAGACACAGGCTAGACACAGGCTAGACACAGGCTAGACACAGGCTAGACACAGGCTAGACACTGGCTGGGCACAGGCTAGACACTGGCTAGGCACAGGCTAGACACAGGCTAGAAACTGGCTAGGCACAGGCTAGACACAGGCTAGACACTGGCTGGGCACAGGCTAGACACTGGCTAGGCACAGGCTAGACACAGGCTAGACACAGGCTAGACACAGGCTAGACACAGGCTAGACACAGGCTAGACACAGGCTAGACACAGGCTAGACACAGGCTAGACACAGGCTAGACACAGGCTAGACACAGGCTAGACACAGGCTAGACAAAAGCTAGACACAGGCTAGACACAGGCTAGACACAGGCTAGAAACAGGCTAGACACAGGCTAGACACAGGCTAGACACATGCTAGACACAGGCTAGACACAGGCTAGACACAGGCTAGACACAGGCTAGACACAGGCTAGACACAGGCTAGACACAGGCTAGACACAGGCTAGACACAGGCTTGACACAGGCTAGACACAGGCTAGACACTGGCTAGGCACAGGCTAGGCACTGGCTAGACACTGGCTAGGCACACGCTATGCACATGCCTGTCTCAGGCAAGGCACAGGCTAGACACAGGCTAGGCACAAGCTAGGCACTGGCTAGTCACTGGCTAGGCACAGGCTAGACACAGGCTAGACACAGGCTAGGCTAGACACAGGCTAGACACAGGCTAGACACAGGCTAGACACAGGCTAGACACAGGCTAGACACAGGCTAGACACAGGCTAGACACTGGCTGGGCACAGGCTAGGCAATGGCTTTGAACAGGCTAGACAATGGCTATGAACAGGCTAGGCACTGGTTAGGTACTGCTTAGGTACAGGCTAGGCACTGGCTAGGTACAGGCTAGGCACTGGCTAGGCACTGGCTAGGTACAGGCTAGGCAGAGGCTAGGCACATGCTTGACACAGGCTAGGACACAGGCTAGACAAAGGCTAGACAAAGGCTGACACAGGCTAGACACAGGCTAGACACAGGCTAGACACAGGCTAGACACAGGCTAGAAACCGTCAAGTCACAGACTAGACACAGGCTAGACAGAGGCTACACACTGGCTAGGCACAGGCTGGACTCTGGCTATGCACAGGCTAGACAAAGGCTAGACACTGGCTAGGCACAGGCTAGGCACTGGCTAGACACTGGCTAGGCATACGCTATGCACATGCCAGTCTCAGGCTAGACACTGGCTAGGCACAGGCTATGCACATGCCAGTCACAGGCAAGGCACAGGCTAGACACTGGATAGACACTGGCTAGGCACAGGATAGACACTGGCTTCGCACAGACTAGACACTGGCTAAGCACAGGCTAGACACAGGCTAGAAACTGGCTAGGCACAGGCTAGACACAGGCTAGACACTGGCTGGGCACAGGCTAGACACTGGCTAGGCACAGGCTAGACACAGGCTAGAAACTGGCTAGGCACAGGCTAGACACAGGCTAGACACTGGCTGGGCACAGGCTAGACACTGGCTAGGCACAGGCTAGACACAGGCTAGACACAGGCTAGACACAGGCTAGACACAGGCAGACACAGGCTAGACACAGGCTAGACACAGGCTAGACACAGGCTAGACACAGGCTAGACACAGGCTAGACACAGGCTAGACACAGGCTAGACACAGGCTAGACACAGGCTAGACACAGGCTAGACACAGGCTAGACACAGGCTAGACACAGGCTAGACACAGGCTAGACACAGGCTAGACACAGGCTAGACACAGGCTAGACACAGGCTAGACACAGGCTAGACACAGGCTAGACACAGGCTAGACACAGGCTAGACACAGGCTAGACACAGGCTAGACACTGGCTAGGCACAGGCTAGGCACTGGCTAGACACTGGCTAGGCACACGCTATGCACATGCCTGTCTCAGGCAAGGCACAGGCTAGACACAGGCTAGGCACAGGCTAGGCACTGGCTAGTCACTGGCTAGGCACAGGCTAGACACAGGCTAGACACAGGCTAGATACAGGCTAGACACAGGCTAGACACAGGCTAGACACATGCTAGACACAGGCTAGACACAGGCTAGACACAGGCTAGACACAGGCTAGACATAGGCTAGGCACAGGCTAGACACAGGCTAGACACAGGCTAGACACAGGCTAGACACAGGCTAGACACAGGCTAGACACAGGCTAGACACAGGCTAGACACAGGCTAGACACTGGCTAGACACAGGCTAGACACAGGCTAGACACAGGCTAGACACAGGCTAGACACAGGCTAGGCACAGGCTAGGCACTGGCTAGACACTGGCTAGACACAGGCTATGCACATGCCTGTCTCAGGCAAGGCACAGGCTAGACACAGGCTAGACAGAGGCTACACACTGGCTAGGCACAGGCTAGACTCTGGCTATGCACAGGTAGACAAAGGCTAGACACTGGCTAGGCACAGGCTAGGCACTGGCTAGACACTGGCTAGGCATAGGCTAACACAGCTAGCACATGCCAGTCTCAGGCTAGACACTGGCTAGGCCCAGGCTATGACACATGCCAGTCACAGGCAAGGCACAGGCTAGACACTGGCTAGACAGTGGCTAGGCACAGGATAGACACTGGCTTGGCACAGACTAGACACTGGCTAAGCACAGGCTAGACACAGGCTAGAAACTGGCTAGGCACAGGCTAGACACAGGCTAGACACTGGCTGGGCACAGGCTAGACACTGGCTAGGCACAGGCTAGACACAGGCTAGAAACTGGCTAGGCACAGGCTAGACACTGGCTGGGCACAGGCTAGACACTGGCTAGGCACAGGCTAGACACAGGCTAGACACAGGCTAGACACAGGCTAGACACAGGCTAGACACAGGCTAGACACAGGCAACACAGGCTAGACACAGGCTAGACACAGGCTAGACACATGCTAGACACAGGCTAGACACAGGCTAGACACAGGCTAGAAACAGGCTAGACACAGGCTAGACACAGGCTAGACACATGCTAGACACAGGCTAGACACAGGCTAGACACAGGCTAGACACAGGCTAGACACAGGCTAGACACAGGCTAGACACAGGCTAGACACTGGCTAGGCACACGCTATGCACATGCCTGTCTCAGGCAAGGCACAGGCTAGACACAGGCTAGGCACAGGCTAGGCACAGGCTAGGCACTGGCTA
Source organism: Zaprionus gabonicus (assembly GCA_018903695.1). NCBI lineage: Eukaryota > Metazoa > Arthropoda > Insecta > Diptera > Drosophilidae > Zaprionus > Zaprionus gabonicus. The sequence goes on from JAEIFO010001112.1 coordinate 125,840, forward strand.
GTCACTGGCTAGGCACAGGCTAGACACAGGCTAGACACAGGCTAGATACAGGCTAGACACAGGCTAAACACAGGCTAGACACATGCTAGACACAGGCTAGACACAGGCTAGACACAGGCTAGACACAGGCTAGACATAGGCTAGGCACAGGCTAGACACAGGCTAGACACAGGCTAGACACAGGCTAGACACAGGCTAGACACAGGCTAGAAACAGGCTAGACACAGGCTAGACACAGGCTAGACACAGGCTAGACACAGGCTAGACACAGGCTAGACACAGGCTAGACACAGGCTAGACACAGGCTAGACACAGGCTAGACACAGGCTAGACACAGGCTTGACACAGGCTAGACACAGGCTAGACACTGGCTAGGCACAGGCTAGGCACTGGCTAGACACTGGCTAGGCACACGCTATGCACAGGCTAGACACTGGCTGGGCACAGGCTAGACACTGGCTAGGCACAGGCTAGACACAGGCTAGAAACTGGCTAGGCACAGGCTAGACACAGGCTAGACACTGGCTAGGCACAGGCTAGACACTGGCTAGGCACAGGCTAGACACAGGCTAGACACAGGCTAGACACAGGCTAGACACAGGCTAGACACAGGCTAGACACAGGCTAGACACAGGCAAGCACAGGCTAGACACAGGCTAGACACAGGCTAGACAAAAGCTAGACACAGGCTAGACACAGGCTAGACACAGGCTAGACACAGGCTAGACACAGGCTAGACACAGGCTAGACACAGGCTAGACACAGGCTAGACACAGGCTAGACACAGGCTAGACACAGGCTAGACACAGGCTAGACACAGGCTTGACACAGGCTAGACACAGGCTAGACACTGGCTAGGCACAGGCTAGGCACTGGCTAGACACTGGCTAGGCACACGCTATGCACATGCCTGTCTCAGGCAAGGCACAGGCTAGACACAGGCTAGGCACAAGCTAGGCACTGGCTAGTCACTGGCTAGGCACAGGCTAGACACAGGCTAGATACAGGCTAGACACAGGCTAGACACAGGCTAGAAACATGCTAGACACAGGCTAGACACAGGCTAGACACAGGCTAGACACTGGCTGGGCACAGGCTAGGCAATGGCTTTGAACAGGCTAGACAATGGCTATGAACAGGCTAGGCACTGGTTAGGTACAGGCTAGGCACTGGCTAGGTACAGGCTAGGCACTGGCTAGGCACTGGCTAGGTACAGGCTAGGCAGAGGCTAGGCACATGCTTGACACAGGCTAGACACAGGCTAGACAAAGGCTAGACAAAGGCTAGACACAGGCTAGACACAGGCTAGACACAGGCTAGACACAGGCTAGAAACCGTCAAGTCACAGACTAGACACAGGCTAGACAGAGGCTACACACTGGCTAGGCACAGGCTGGACTCTGGCTATGCACAGGCTAGACAAAGGCTAGACACTGGCTAGGCAGAGGCTAGGCACTGGCTAGACACTGGCTAGGCATACGCTATGCACATGCCAGTCTCAGGCTAGACACTGGCTAGGCACAGGCTATGCACATGCCAGTCACAGGCAAGGCACAGGCTAGACACTGGATAGACACTGGCTAGGCACAGGATAGACACTGGCTTCGCACAGACTAGACACTGGCTAAGCACAGGCTAGACACAGGCTAGAAACTGGCTAGGCACAGGCTAGACACAGGCTAGACACTGGCTGGGCACAGGCTAGACACTGGCTAGGCACAGGCTAGACACAGGCTAGAAACTGGCTAGGCACAGGCTAGACACAGGCTAGACACTGGCTGGGCACAGGCTAGACACTGGCTAGGCACAGGCTAGACACAGGCTAGACACAGGCTAGACACAGGCTAGACACAGGCAACACAGGCTAGACACAGGCTAGACACAGGCTAGACACATGCTAGACACAGGCTAGACACAGGCTAGACACAGGCTAGAAACAGGCTAGACACAGGCTAGACACAGGCTAGACACATGCTAGACACAGGCTAGACACAGGCTAGACACAGGCTAGACACAGGGTAGACACAGGCTAGACACAGGCTAGACACAGGCTAGACACAGGAGAGACACAGCCTAGACACAGGCTAGACACAGGCTAGACACAGGCTAGACACAGGCTAGACACTGGCTAGGCACAGGCTAGGCACTGGCTAGACACTGGCTAGGCACACGCTATGCACATGCCTGTCTCAGGCAAGGCACAGGCTAGACACAGGCTAGGCACAGGCTAGGCACTGGCTAGTCACTGGCTAGGCACAGGCTAGACACAGGCTAGACACAGGCTAGATACAGGCTAGACACAGGCTAGACACAGGCTAGACACATGCTAGACACAGGCTAGACACAGGCTAGACACAGGCTAGACACAAGCTAGACATAGGCTAGGCACAGGCTAGACACAGGCTAGACACAGGCTAGACACAGGCTAGACACAGGCTAGACACAGGCTAGACACAGGCTAGACACAGGCTAGACACAGGCTAGACACTGGCTAGACACAGGCTAGACACAGGCTAGACACAGGCTAGACAGAGGCTAGACACTGGCTAGGCACAGGCTAGGCACTGTCTAGACACTGGCTAGGCACACGCTATGCACATGCCTGTCTCAGGCAAGGCACAGGCTAGACACAGGCTAGACAGAGGCTACACACTGGCTAGGCACAGGCTAGACTCTGGCTATGCACAGGCTAGACAAAGGCTAGACACTGGCTAGGCACAGGCTAGGCACTGGCTAGACACTTGCTAGGCATACGCTATGCACATGCCAGTCTCAGGCTAGACACTGGCTAGGCCCAGGCTATGCACATGCCAGTCACAGGCAAGGCACAGGCTAGACACTGGATAGACAGTGGCTAGGCACAGGATAGACACTGGCTTCGCACAGACTAGACACTGGCTAAGCACAGGCTAGACACAGGCTAGAAACTGGCTAGGCACAGGCTAGACACAGGCTAGACACTGGCTGGGCACAGGCTAGACACTGGCTAGGCACAGGCTAGACACAGGCTAGAAACTGGCTAGGCACAGGCTAGACACTGGCTGGGCACAGGCTAGACACTGGCTAGGCACAGGCTAGACACAGGCTAGACACAGGCTAGACACAGGCTAGACACAGGCTAGACACAGGCTAGACACAGCCAACACAGGCTAGACACAGGCTAGACACAGGCTAGACACATGCTAGACACAGGCTAGACACAGGCTAGACACAGGCTAGAAACAGGCTAGACACAGGCTAGACACAGGCTAGACACATGCTAGACACAGGCTAGACACAGGCTAGACACAGGCTAGACACAGGCTAGACACAGGCTAGACACAGGCTAGACACAGGCTAGACACTGGCTAGGCACACGCTATGCACATGCCTGTCTCAGGCAAGGCACAGGCTAGACACAGGCTAGGCACAGGCTAGGCACTGGCTAGTCACTGGCTAGGCACAGGCTAGACACAGGCTAGACACAGGCTAGATACAGGCTAGACACAGGCTAAACACAGGCTAGACACATGCTAGACACAGGCTAGACACAGGCTATTTATTTATTTATTTATTTATTTAATTAATTTAAAGTCAACTAAATGCAGTCGACTGAATTGACAAAAGAACAATTAATAAGTGAAAAATTTATAAAAATGTAAGCATAAAGTATATATAAAGCATATAAAAGATCTAAGATTATTTTAATTTTATTAAATTTAATTTTAATTTAATTTAATTTAATCTGGGATAGACAATGATATAACCGATCCAACATTTGTTGCGAAGAATTGGGGAAAACCCAGAAAAACCCAATCAGATCAGAAGAGTTAATAGTATTAGTAAAAAGTTAGTATATGTTAAGACATGCCCAACCGACCGAGGGGCAGTGTCATAAACGCGAGCATGCAGAAATAGAAGCTAAGAAAAAATAGACAGGCGTTTCGAGGAAAATTTAACTTCTACCTAGGTAGGACAAAAGTTTAAATTTTAAGGCTGGTACAGAGTCAGTATTTGTTAATATGAAGGAGTACTTATTAAAATCAGAACATAATACCCTGAATGGTTCATGCAGGGCATAGTTCGATCTACAATTAGGAAGAGTTAGTGGTAAGTAATTACGGGTGATTCTACATGGGACGGCGAAGTTTAACTGGCTAACCAGATCAACACTCTCAACGTCCCCTTGGATAAGGTTATTCATAAAAACTACACCAAGCATAGTTCTACGGTTAGCTAAGGACGGTAAATTAAGTAATCTAAGTCTATTTGTATAAGGAGGAAGTCTTATATCTACATCCCAGTTGAGACCTCGCAAGGCGAAAATTAAAAAGTTCTTTTGTACGGATTCAATACGGTCCCTGTGAATCGAATACTGAGGACACCAAACGCATGATCCGTACTCCAAAATTGGACGAACAAGTGAGGTATAAAGGGTCTTTGTTAGATAAGGATCGTCAAACTCCTTAGACCATCGCTTAATAAAGCCAAGTATTCCCATAGCCTTATTGACCATTGTAGAAATATGTTCCGAAAACTTAAGTTTACGGTCCAGACGGATACCAAGATCGTCAACTAAGGCAATTCTTTCTAAGGCACAACCACAAAGTGTATAGGATACCAACTCAGGGTTGGTTCGGTAGAATGTCATCAGCTTGCATTTAGAACTATTCAGAATTAATAAATTTACACGGCACCATGATTGAAAACTATCTAGGTCAGCTTGTAAGTAAGAGTGACAGTAGGCATCTTTAAGTTGAAAACACAGCTTTACATCATCTGCATACATAAGAGTGCGAGCAGATCGTATGACAAGCGGAAGGTCATTGATGAAAAGAGTGAATAGAAGGGGACCTAAATGACTCCCTTGAGGAACACCAGAGGTGGCATGAAGTGGGTTTGAAAGGCAATCTTTAAAAAGTACCATTTGGGTTCTGTCAGTCAGATAACTAACAATCCAACTAAGAAGTTTAGGTGAGAAACCAAGAAGTTTAAGCTTTTCTGCTAGGAGGGAATGATTTACTGAGTCAAAAGCTTTACTGAAATCAGTATAAATGACATCAGTTTGAAGATTTTGCTGAAATCCCTGTACTACAAAGGATGTCAGCTCAAGTAAATTTGTCGTAGTGGAGCGACGTTTGATGAATCCGTGTTGACAAGGGGAAATGATGGATCTACAAAAGTGTTGCAAGTGAGGGGTTAAGACATTCTCGAAGAATTTAGGTATGGCCGATAGCTTAGAGATGCCTCTATAGTTAGTTGCATCCGACTTGCTGCCCTTTTTGAGTAAGGGAATAATGAATGATTCCTTCCAGATGGAAGGAAAAAAGAAGTTCCTAAGGACAGCGAGAATAGTTTAAGCAATGGCTTACTCAAGGAATTAGCACAGAACCGTAGTACGCACGCGGGAATTCCGTCGGGGCCTGGCGAGTAAAGTGGTGTAACCAAGTGAAGATCCCTAGCAATTGAACTTTCATTCAAAAGTGGAGTGAAGATACCATTCGAACATGGGATATTATAAGGATATGACTGAGTGTTATGGGTGGCAGGTAAATAAGTAGTTTGAAAAAACCTTGCAAACATATCGGCCATGGCCTGATCCGTGTCTGCAATAGCATTTTCAAATTCCAATTTACATGGAAAAGCCGCTGATTTACGCTTCATGTTAACAAAATTATAAAACTGTTTGGGGTTTTGAAAAAACTGAGCCCTACAACGGTTTAAATAATTTTTATAACACTTGGCGTTAAGCACGGTGAAGTTTGACCGAGCAGTTAAATAGCGAGAAAAGAATAAAGAAGAGTGTTTAAGTTTATATTTTTTAAATAAGGCGTTCTTTAAATTCTTTAGGCGTGACAGCTCTTTTGTAAACCACGGGGGCTTACTTGAGGCTGTCGGATAGAATCTCGGAACACATATATCAAAGAATGAATTAATGGTGCTATAAAAGATTTTTATGGCTACTGCCATATCAGTGCACAGGTGAAGATTAGACCAGTCAAAGTTAGAAATAAGGTTATTTAATAATAGGAAGTCTGCTTTTCTGAAACAGCGCACACGCTTACTATTAGTGTTACTCTTAGTCAAAGAATAATATCCCAAATCGAAATTGACTTCGAGGGTGGGATGGTATGGATCTTCAGGTACAGAGAGGGGTTGAGCCCTATTTAAAATTACCTTAGATGGATCAGAAACGAAACATAGATCCAGCGATCTTTTCATGGAGTTAAGAACATGATTGACCTGCGACAATGACATGTCAAACAGTCCATCGAAAAGATCGTGCTGATGGGAAGGCAATAGAGAATATTCCTCAGGACTAGGTGTCCAATTGCAGTCAGGAATATTAAAGTCCCCAAGGACTATGAACTGATCCCTGTCTGATAACAGGTTAAATACAGTCTTAATTGCAGACAAATGCTGCGAATAGACTGATGATTCCGATGACGGCGGAATATATGAGCAGGTTATATATAAGAAAAAGCCGGGAAGGTGTAGTTTTACACAAATAAATTCAATATCATATTGAACCTCCGGCTGTATAAAATCTGATGCAATGGTGAAGTCTACTGCAACAAGAACGCCACCACCACGTCGATCAGTTCTATCACGCCTGTAAATAGTGTACTTACTTGGTAAAACCTCGGAGCTTAGGATTTCCGGTTTTAACCAAGTCTCTGTTAACACCAAAAACTGAGAAGTAAATGAAAGACTATTCATAAAGAAAGTTGAAAGTTTGCTACGAAGGCCTCTTACATTTTGATAGGAGAAAGAAAGATAAGATTTTAGTTTTTTGTCGTCTTATTGGGCGCAGTGGTCTGGTTTGGCAAAGTAAGTCTAATCGGGGGCCGATTCTTTTTTTCTTTGCCTCGAATTCTTTAACCACGATATGAGCTGGCCAAAAATCAGGCGTGCATATGTGGTTAAAGCAATCGTTAGGGACACAAAGTTTAAAGGATGATACGTCCCGTTCATAAGAGAACTTAAATTTTTCCACCTTAATCTCAGCGGCTTGTATTTTGGCTTGAATAAAAGCCATAACATCATCAGATGTGAGATCAGGGGCAAGCCTGGAAACAAAGATTTGTTTCCTCGGGGGAATCCCTACAAGAGGCTTGGGCACCACTGATAAAGAAGCAGTGGTTGTTGCCCTGGGTGAAGCAGACACAGGTATTGAGGCAGGAGCTAAAATGGTAGGGATTTTTGGCGTCACTGGCTGCGAAGACTCACTGTTGACACATTCGGAAACCGAATTTTTCTGAGCCGCCGATCTCGTTACCACCGATGTGGTGACCGGTATCAACGGCTGTGTCAACGGAGTACTAGGCTGAGCTACGTTTGGTGGCGGAACAGCAGCAGACATGGTCTCTTCTTTGCGCGTTGATTTTTGCGCTTCGGGGACTCATTTAACAGCTGAAGGCCATTAAAGTCCGAGTCCAGCTTAGAGAACTGTTTAGATAGCGTACGAAAACCACTAAACAATTCCTTAAAGCCTTTCCGTGTCTGCCGCATGAAGGCTCTCATTTCGTTCTGCACCTCACGACACTCCTCGCAACAATAGTGCAGCCCAATGCGCTTAGCCAAAGCATCAGCAGTTGAACCAGTGACGTTGACACATTTGGCATGTACAACATTATCACACAGCCAACATAAGATACTTGGCTGAGCACACGTAATCTCACCTTTGCAGGTTTTAACAGCACAAATAAGATGTCCTTCCATTATAATAAGAC